>JANTPZ010000406.1:0-28009 GCA_025593235.1 Vachellia pachyceras | reverse complement strand
CAGATTCTCTTCTCAACTCAAAAGGCCGCCCTGAATCCCAGTAGCAGTTCTGGACAATCTCATCCTGCAGCATCAAGATGTTTAAAAATTTTAATAAAAAATTAAAAATGCCATAACTAAATTTCAAATAAAATAAAGTAATGAACAGATATTAATACCCCATGTTCCTCTAGAACATCAATAATAAATATTGGTTCGGATTCATATTTCAGAAGATGATTTGGTTGCTCAATCCTTAGGTCCCTAATATCATTTCTCAAGGCCCGAACACATCGCAATAATTCTAGTGCTGTATGCCTGATTTGACTATCAACAGATGCAAGGAAAATTAGACCAACTGCATCAATTTCTGATGCACGAAATTCAATTGCTTCTCCCATTTGTTGGAAGGAAGACCTTCTAAATCTCTCAGCTTTGTGCCCCAGAGGTCTTGCATCTTGAGCATCATATTGCATTCTATCATCTATTAGACAAGATCTCCAAAAGCGCATTAGTTCCAGTAAACGCCCTAATGATGTTTGAATGAGGAGAGGGAATTCATCTGGAAGTCGTAGTATGAAGTTGGCCATCCCCTTCATTACTGCAAAACGACGATAGGGTAGGTATTTCACAATGCGGTTTAATACTTGTACTGCTTCCTCACGAACACCAGGGTCAATGCTTATGCCATGCTGGGGAATTATTTCAGTGATTTTATCACTTCGTCCAACTTCTTCTATTAGATATGGGATGCACTTTAACACAGATCGGAATAGATAACCTTGAGACCTTTCCTTGGTAACAGCATCTACAAAATATAGAGAACAAAAGGGTATCAATGCAATCAGAATTCCCATAGAAAATGTGAAAATTTGAAAATTCTGCAAAGGATAGTAACTATGGCTGGTTTATAGATCAGAAATTGGATTACTATACAACAGCCTTATCCCACTTAACAGGTATCATCTATAAAATTCTTGCTACCATCTTTTCCAAACTTTCTCAATTCTCATATTCCAAATAGACCAAATGTCAAGTTCTACTAGAAAAGTGACTTGAGCACTTCCAGAAAAGTCATCATTAGAAGAACGATAACTAGAGAAAGTGGTCAGACATCTGTGGGAGAAGGGAACGGAGCTCCCCCAAGTGGGCAAAGCTGTATCCCTGAAATCACACTACTGTGAAAGCCTACTCCTCTCCCTATGTGCTTTGATAGCATGTCAAGGGAAGCTTGTGTTACAAATATTTATGAGGAGCAAGAGTTATTTATCTCAAGATACTGCTAACATGGGGCTTCAACAGTGTTACAAAATACATAAAAGGATAAAGTAAAGGGTAAAAGTACAAATTTAGCAACCAAGTTATTGATCAGGAGCACCTAGCACAATTAACTTTTTACAAGTGCAAATTTAGCAATAATCAATTAATAAGATAGCAAATTCAGAACGTGTTAACCAGGCTTAACGTTCGTCAACTTTTTTACAACCTAGGTGATCTAATGCTATTTTACTACATAAAATTGCGGCATTTTCAAGAGACTTAAGTGTTATATTTTGCATTTGACCCCAAGGCACAAAGACACGGTCAAATCACTGGGCCCCACAAACGTTCTATCTGGCATTTTTACTACTTTTAGGGTCTATAACTTTGTTTTGGAATCATTCAAGTAATCAAAACTACTTTTTGCTTAAATTATTTTCTTTGTATACACAAACACCCTTAAATTCTTTTAATAATCGTTGAAAAATAATTATTTGTGTAGAGGATTTAATTATTATTAACAAATATTTCATGAGTAAAAAGAATTATCTAAAATGTGAGTTATAAGAATAAAAGAGATTATCAAGTGATAATAATTTAAGGGGGAGAATTCAAGGGTGTTTGTATATACAAAGAAAAAAATTAAGCAAAAAGTAGTTTTAATTACCATTATAAAGTTAAAATTATTTAGAGCAATTTTCATGAAGGAAGTAAAGTAAAAAAGAGTAGTTTTGATTACCTAAATGAACCCAAAACGAAGACCTAGACCCTAAAAATGGTAGAATATGCTAGCTGGAACATTGGTGGGGGCAAAGGATGCAAAAAAGTTGATGGACGTTAGGCTTGGTTAACGGCATTGGTAAATTAGATATCTTATTATTGGTTATTGCTAAATTTTCACCCTTAAAAAGTTAATGTTGTTGAGTGCTCTTGGCCAATAATTTAATTGCTAAATTTGCACTTTTACCTTAAAGTAAATACCATTCTGACATTTACAAACTAATTTGTCCGTGCACCTGATAGGTGTACTGGAAGTGTTTAGGAAGATAGTTCAAGCAAGTCAATGCCGTTAGCACCTAGGCCAAGTTAGTCAGGAATCTAACAAACGTCTCCTTAAATAATTGTTGTATAATGAAAGGGAGCAGTTGATTCAATTTGTGAATGAAATTCTCGTTCTTTCAATCTCTTCTACTCTTCTTTCCCTTGCCATATACATTTATTATTTAATATATAATAGAACAGATAGAAAATATTGCCGTACATGATAAGAAAATGTGACTAAAAGAAATTATTTACTTAATAAACTCGTTATCAACTTTCCAGTATTCAAGTTCAAGTTTTTGCAGCCTATCACATGTAATATGCTTATTACACTTTAATGGTTTCCTGGCTGCCATATATTCCAATATTACCTATTGTGGTCTTTGAAGATGTCAAGAGTGCTTGGCTGTATGTTTTATGACATGACCTTAGTATCGACTCAATGGCAGCTTTCACTCTTGGAATGTAGTGCCCAATATCATGACCTGCTTGTTCAAAAAAGCAGAATTTAAGGATTTAGACGTACAGAGATTTATTATTACCATATGCTAATGACTAGTTTTACCTTTAAAAATATCCAAACCCACATGCTGACCAGAAGGCAGCATGACAATGGCAAGCAAAGCACGAAGACCAATAACCTTTGCTTCACTAATGCTGTCTTGTTTGAGCAATTCTAGTATCATGTGATTCATAGCAAAGTCAAGATTATGTTCAGCTATAGTAACACAAAACTCAACAAGTTTATCATGTTGGACATCCTGAGTAAGCAGTCCTTTCCTTAGAACTGTTAAGAGTTGTGAGGTTACACTGTCTAGGTAGTCCCATATACGATTTGGAGCCTGGTTAGCCGCATGGACACTCAAGTAAAATTTTAAAACTCGATGAAGACAATCCAAAGCCATGAAACGGTGATTCTTATCCTGCAAGATCAAAAGCAGAGTAAATCAAAAAATTATTGAAATATTTTTTACTTGAAAGGAGGGAGAGAGAAAATAAAAACTCCATAAACAAGGGGAAAACATTTTTTTTCCTTAAGCAGAACATGGAATTAATGTTGTTCTCTACGTGACTGGATTTTATGGAAATCATACAAATGTTGAAAAGGAAGTCATTCATGACACCCAACCTTATATTTAAGTAAATGAAAACCTTAATCACACCAAATTTCAAGGATGAAAGAACAAATAATCCCATAAAGGGGGAAACACACACACACACACACAGTCAGAAGAAACAAAGTTCAAATAAAAACTATATTTTGAAAAAATCACATCATTCATCTTTCTTTTCCCGTGCCATAATATCTATGCAAGTAACGAGCAACAATTTACAGAGATATCAGCACTTTATTGTCAAATCCATGAGAGAGGACTGTCTATCTAACTCAAATTCAAATTCTATTCAACCTCCCAAACAATATGCCAGAATGAATAGACTTATTTTACTATATGCCACAGTTAATCCAAACAGAGCACATATGCTTTGAACTTACTCTAAGAAGCTTGTAGAGTTGCTCCATGTGAGAACTTAAGTTGGCGTGAAATATTTGAGGATCACCAAGGCAGAGAAGAAGAATCACCAATGGGTAAGCAACCTGGATGGTGTGATACAAGACTTTTAGAAAAATAAATAAACAAAACATCAGTAGTCTTAGGATTTCAAGGCAAAGAAAAATAACAGAAATGGAAGGAGAGTTACAGCAATGTGTTTGCTCTGTTTATCCATCCAATGCATAAGATGATCTCTAATACGTCTAACAGCTTCATACCAGAATGTAAGTGCTGGCTCTACACCAGAAGGTGGCCACTGATTTTTCCCACCATCTGCAAGGGCTGCTAAGATGTTTGAAAGCATATTGCATAAAGCATGGTGAAGTTCACTTTTGCGTTTATGCGGGGCACGGTTCAAAGGGTTTGCTTTTGCCACAAAAGATGCAGATGCATTCAATCCACCCTCTGTTTCAACCTGACAAAGAGCATATACTTACACGAATCTTTAGAAAAATTTTCCAGCAAGTACTTATATTTTACACATACCCCCAGTTTTAGGTAACGCATTCCATTAATGATGCTAAGTGTTTCACTTCTGGCAATATTAGTGTCAATTCGACGTGTATTAAGTTCCATAAAAAACCGCTCAGTCACAGAACTAAACCTGCAAAACAGAATAGAAGTAGATTAAATAACCAAAAAAATATTTTATTATTGGGATAAAAAGCAAATACATCATTGAGCTTCATGTTTTAAGCCAGGACTCAACTGTACCATAGATCAAATCAATGGAGCCAGAAGCACTCCTACACTCCAAATATTGATAAATGCACGCACAAATGTGCCTCTTGATTAATTATGCAAAAATTACAGTTTTACAGTTACAAAGCAGGCCAGGCATGAATCACTCCAAATCTCAAAACGAAGAACTAAAGTATAAACCTTATTTCTTCTCATTAAATACATAACTAACTTGGAAGCTCTAAAAACTGCTTTTCAGAAACCACTTTTTCAACTTTATCAACAAGTAGCTGCTACCCAACCATCAACAGAAATTGAAGTATTTGGGGGGGGGGGGTAGTGAATCCTATAGAAATCCTGTCAATTAAGTATTTTATATGCTAGTAGTTATTTGCTTTAGCAGGAGATTATTTTCATTTATTAGGGAAATTGTTTACGGATGTATTCTGCTGATTTCTTGGGTATAAATATTCCGTCATACATAGTGATATGGGCATAAACTAAGAAATCAATTAAAGCTATTGGAGTGGTGAAGGGTAGAAGTTTAGAAAGTTCCAACTTTATAATGTATTCAAAGTAACATCAAATTTTTTTCTTTGATAACAGCAATGAATACAACACCTACCCTTAAAAGTAAGCAAAGACCACCAATGCCTAAGGTGCTAAAGAAGAAAACTACACGTTCAGATATTGCAAAATTAGACAATTTTTAAATAAATTGAAAACAGCTTTAGTTCACCAAACTGAGCACACCTTGTATATTTACATGAGTACTGACCAACAACATGAATCTGATATGATCATTCCACGATTAAATCTTTCTTAAATCAACCCAAATTATGTGCAACTATTTTTTATGTCATAAATAACTGATTTCAAGTGCAAATTAGTGATGGAATACCTGATGCGAGATAAAGCGCCCAAGAGTTGAGCAACTAGGTCCAGAAGAAGCCCCCTCAGATCAACCAATGAGGGATATTCGACCTGGCTAACAACCCTGCAAAAAGAGTTCATTGAATTTACACGATAAGGCCATATAAGCAGATAAAGAAAATGTTTAATAGTTTCAATTAGGATTTGCATAGTGTTTCTGAAACAAAAGCAAAATATAGTGTTGTTGTACTGGCTTTAGTTGAAGTTTCAAATTGCATATAATGATAAGTTCCCAACCAATTAAAATGAAGGAGACAAGCTGCATGTGGATTACACAAATGGTATGTTTCAGATTTGTATACACAAGGAAAACTTTTGAGCACATTTCATACTCTATTCTTGGTTTTTAGTTGCGGTGGAATTATTATTCAGCTTCTTTCTCTATCTTATTAAATTCTTCATTTTGTGAAACGCATGCACATCAAGGTCAGAAACATAGATTGGCCACAAACAGATTCTTAATCACTTTAAGCCTAGTGTTTTGGAGATGCTTGAGTGACTCTATAAACCAATAATCACTAAAATGACTCGCAAAACTTTCAGAGGTAGTCACTAATGATTATTAAGAGTGAACATTAGTTTGAATATCACAACACGTTCACTAATCACTGGAAGGCGGGAGGGGGTTGGTGAACATCATTGAAACTGAAATTTCAATCAACGATAGCATTCAAAATGAAACATGAGTCATACTGCCGTCAGGGTTTGAAAATGAGGAGAATTTAGGAGGGACATAATCTGGATTACTTATAAGCAAGGAAAAAACTTGATCTCCAAAATCTGAATTGAATAAAGATACAAGTATATGACAGAATATGAAACCCATATATAAAATTGAAAATTTTCAGCAATGTATTCAGTTGCTCTTGGAGTAACAATAATTCAATCAGAAACTATAGTTGTTACCAGCACTAGGGAATGACATAACTACAGCCGTTCCTATCCTTGTCTAATGCAGCATTACCTGTCAGCATTTATTAGCCAGTCGAAAACAAAATTTTCAAGCCCACACCACAGCTTCTCTGTAATGAAGATAATATTATTTGGTTAAAGAAAAAAGGGAACACATATGACTACAAAATTTCAGAAATTAATGCACAAAAAGAATAACCAAAAACAAAAAAGAGCAATGGTATAGTTACAAACCAGTAAGCCCTTCCTGTGGACAGCACTCCACAAAGCGTATACATGCAGAGCAGAAAATGCACTCTACCGCAAGCTGAATTCCACAGAAATATATATTATAAATCTCAAAGTAGGCTGCACTTCTAAATTAAGGCACATGGACAAGGAACAGAGTTGATGGTAACCCCTCATTTTCATCAAACGCACATCAACATGCCACAGTGACAAGGGAAGAGATGAGGGAAGAAGTATGAAGATGAGAGAAAGCAAAAATTCAAGGCACAAACCTTTCTTTGGAATGTAGATGCGTCATTTGCACCCTTTGGGGATTCACTACAACAGATCAGAGGGCAAAAAAGTCAAATACATGGGAGGAAAATTATTAAGGAAACACAATAAAAACAACTCCGGAAGTAGAAAGGGGATTTTAGTAGGAGAATAAGGTTGCAGTATAAACAGGCAGTGGATACAGCATCTTCAATGAAATAAGGGGAGAAACTAGCTCAGTGAGCTCAGTACAGTAGGAAACCATTAATGTAAGAAATTGGATTCCAAAGTGAAAAGGTTAAGTGATAAAGCAGAAGTCTCCCAACAGTTGGGAGAGGGAAGTGCATCTTGCTTAAGCTTACTAAGTCGGATTATATCAGGATAAACCAGACCAACCAATAGCAAAATATAACTTTCGCTTGCGAAGGATGTTGTTGGTGACAGTGGCGAAAGATGAAATAGAATAGGTAATGAAGGCAGCGAATCACCTGTCTCTCCATCTCAATAATGCTTCCAGCAATGGTACAGGTGTATGTCGAGCAACCATAGCCAAAGAATCCAGTACTTGCTCATACGCCGGGTCAGATGGCCGTAGGTACTGTCCATCCTGAGATCAACCGTAGAAAAAAGCAAACAAGGAACAATGAAAAGCATGAGAAAAGATGAATTTGAAAAACGGATTTGCCCGGAGAATAGAGGTACGCAATTCACCCATTAAAGGGAAAAAAGAACGAAAATTGATTTAAGCTCAAAAAAAGGTCAAATTTTGGAAACTGCAATGAACAGAACCTGAGCTTGAGCGGTTTCAATACGACGCCGAGCAAGTGGAAGGAACCGCTGGAGTAGGGCATCCACTATCAACTTCGCAGCACTCCCTGCCTTCATTGAATTCTCAAGAGATTTCCTACCAATCCCACCTTAGAGCATCCACCTTGCATTCACTTCTAAAATTTAAAAGAGAAATAACAACAAAATCAAGTTCACTGTCGTAAAACGATAAGAATGAATTGCCGGGCAAATGAGAAAGCGGTACCTGAGATTCTGCAACGGCATTGCCCTTCCTAACAGAACTGTGGTGGAAACCCCAAAAGCAGAAGCTTTTCCTTTGACTTGTCTTCGGAGCTGAGAGACACATGGATCTGACCTCGAGACAGAGACCACCTTCAGTTCTCCGTGATGATCGCGGAGGAAGTACGCTGGCATTAAATCAGATTAAGTTAAATTAATAGGAAAACATTGATTTCCCTTACATATAAAAGTGTGTTCTTTTGGTTCTAATTGATTTTCCCCCCACATATGGTCGCGTACTCGCGTAGGCCTGGCAATAGCTGGAACCCAATTTGTCAACCCCACTGTTAGGTCGTCCCTCGGCGTTACGAAGTGATCCTCGCACTTGCTCCCCAAAAGAAGCGAAAGGGTAAGAAATAAAATTTATCCTCGCACTTGGTGATGAAGTTTCCATTAACGGGAGAATATAACGTGGGCTAGGAATTTCCCCTGGGCTAATGCACGGAGATTGTGAGAGAGAAAAAATAGAGCAAGTAATTCAATTTACAAATAACGTGACAGTGATGTTGGATTTAATCTAATATGATATGACAATAGTGATTCGTCCGTATAATTCGGGCAAAAAAAAAATTCATGCTTTAACCAAAAAGAAAAGTAAAAGGGGTGGAATCACTGACTGCCTTAACATGAGACTTCTACACTCGTAACCTGAATTCAGTTGTCAGGCTGGATTCTACATCACCAACTTTTAAGTTGAACAGTTGTTTTATTAGAGGTTAAGAGACAGCCGGTGCCATGTCTAGAGTACAGCCTGTAATTATCCTCCAAATTTGTGTATAATTATCAATGTCAATTATCAGTTATAAATTATCAATTATATATTATATATTACAATTGAGGTTTGTAGTCCAAAATCCAAATGACATCAAAGATATCCATCAATGTTAATTATCAGTTAGAAACATATTTTGATTGAGTTCGAATCCTTATAAAGAATATAGTAAGTGTATGAGTTAAAATCTTAGATATCCTTCATACACCTCTCATGCTCCGTGAATATTTTGACTATATTGGGTAAGTAAATTCTTACATAAATTTGCCATGGTCGGATCAGAAATTTTTTTTCTTTGATATTTCCTTGATAGAACTTTAGTTTGAGTTACTGTCAGGCGTTCGAGTAACTCTCTTAATGAAATTTAAATTTTGATTCATTATATTATGAAGGACTAGCTCCTTACACTAGACAATTCCTCCCTACTGTTAAAATTAGGAAATTTGATTACTGTGTCTTGGGTTGTAATTTAACCTTGATCCTTGCAACTGTGTTTGATTCGGTGACTTTTTTCGCACTCTTTGGGCTCCAGAATGATTCAAAAGGGATTTTTTTTTTTTATTTTCAATCATCGAACAGCTTGTGCCCAAGGGAAAATGGCCATTGCTTCTGTATTTTGTGATTGGGTTGCTCGTCAAAAGTTCAAAATATCACGTGTTCACATATATGGAGTACATATTTTGAAGCTGAGAGAAAAATTGAGAGCCTTGGTAGAGAGTTCGTGAGGAGAGAGAAACATAGGGGAGGAGGAGAGAAAAGGTAATATGCCTTATTCCATGAGTTGCAAGAATGAGTACACATGAAGTATATGCTATACTCAATAGGTATACTTTTCTCTGTCTAACAGAACACCAACAGAAACAGTAATAACATGTGCTATCCATCTCTATTACACTACTACCACGTAACAATTACACCCCCAAAAAAATTCCTTGTCCACAAGGATCGTACCATGAAATTGCTGCTGAATGAAAGATAAATCTTCCTAATTAGCATCCTAGGCTTAGTGCGCTTTATCAAGATGTATCAGCTGAGATCTAAGCCCACTACAAAGCAACCCATATTAGCTTAGGCCCATTCCATTATTTTTATCTGTATACGTGTTCTAGAATATACTAATGTTGTGTATACTTGTACATCCTTTTAGGGTTGTATTATACTATAAATAGTGTACAGTTGTTGCTGAATAAAATAAGGAATTCCAGTACCTTTCCTTTTTCGATCTGTCTGCTTTATTTCCTTGACTTGGTAGCAGAGCTGCCTCTACGAAAGCTGTAATGTCTACATCCACCGACGCCCAAAGCTCGTCCTCCTCTTCTAGCTCGCTGGCCCCAGCTGCGATCCTTGCCAAGTTTGCAGAGAAGAGTCAATTTCCAGCTCATTCCGTTTCGATCAAGCTGGGTCAAACAAACTATGCGGTGTGGCTTACTCACGTCCTGCCAATCATCAAGGGTTACAAGTTGGAAGGTTTCATCCACAGCACTAATATCTGTCCCCCGATGTTCATCTCAGAAGGTAGCTCAACCGTGATCAACCCAGCCTTTGAAGATTGGGTGTCAACTGATCAGTTGCTATTCGATTGGCTCCTCAACACGATGTCCTTGGAGATTTCTGCCCAGATGATTGGAATTTCAAGCTCTGTTGGACTGTGGACTGTCGCGAAGCAGCTTGCCGGAGCTCAAACAAAGTCCCAATTACTCATGTTGCGTTCTGAGCTCCAACGCACCAGGAAGGGTGCGATGAAGATAATGGAATACTTGTCGAAGCTGAAGAACATAGCAGACCAGCTTGCAATAGCTGGAAGTCCAGTCCCACTCCCTGATTTGATCATTCAAGCTCTTGCAGGTCTAGATGGAAAATACAACGCTGTAGTGGTCCAAATGTCACAACAAGTCGAGATTCTTACCTGGATAGAACTCCAAACATCTCTTCTTACGTTTGAGAGTCGTTTAGATCAGCTTACTCAGTTTGCTAGCTTATCTATTTCTAGCAATAATCTTGCTAATGTAGCTCAATCTAATGTTGGCTCTAGCTTTAGGAATAACAACTCATGGAGAGGTGGCCGAAACAGGACAAGCCATTGAAGAGCACCTACTTTTCGTCGTGCTGGACATGATGATGGTGTTCCAGTGTGTCAACTGTGCACAAAGGTGGGACACATGGTTGAGAACTGTTTCCATCGCTTTGATCGTTCTTTTATCCCACCTTTTGGCCGTGGTCGTGCATTCAGTAGCTCTGGAAGGAGAGGCTTCACTACTCCTGAGCAAGACAATATCTATTGGGCAACTCCTGAGGTAGTAGCTGATGACTCTTGCTATATGGACAGCGGAGCTACGAGCCATATCACCAACAATCTAAACAAGCTGGACATGGTTACTGACTTAGCTGATAAGGTCAATATTACCTTGGGTGATGGCTACAAATTAAATGTAAAGAAAGTAGGTTCATCAACTATTAGCAACCTACCTGATAAGCAAGTCATGTTGAGAAATGTCTTGTATACTCCTAAAATTAAGAAGAGTCTACTGAGTGTGCATAAATTGGCTAATGATAACCGTGCAGATGTAATCTTTAACTCCAAGGGTTTTTCTGTGAAGGATCAGAGAACAAGGGAGAATCTGTTGCTGGGAAAAACAAATGAAAATGGTATGTACAAGGTTTGCAACATCAAAGAAGCCAAGGAAAGTGAACTGGTAAGTGAGCTGTTGAATGTTGCAGAAGCTGAAGACAGACAATTTAGTAACAACAGTGCTAGTAAAATGCTGTGGCATAACAGACTTGGACACCCTAGGAGTATAATCTTAAATTCAGTGATCAATACTTGTAATCTGAACATTGGTTCAAAGAATAGTAATGAGTTTCTATTTTGTGAGTCTTGCAAATTTGGAAAAATGCATTCACCTCCTTTTAAGGCATCTAGTTTAATTGCTTCTAAACCACTTGAGTTGATACATACTGACTTGTGGGGTCCTACCCCCTTAGCTTCAACCAATGGTTTTCGTTGCTATATACTTTTCCTAGATGACCATAGTAGGTACTCGTGGATCTATCCCCTAAGATCTAAAGATGAAGCACTCAATATGTTTATGAACTTCAAAAAATTTGCTGAAAATCAGTTTGACAGCAAAAATTAAAGATATCCAAAGTGATTGGGGTGGAGAGTATCGCAGCTTTGGTAGCTATCTAGATGAATCTGGAATATTCTTTAGATATTCATGCACATATACCTCAGCTCAAAATGGTAGGGCAGAGAGAAAACATCGTCATATTGTTGAAATGGGCTTGACCTTACTAGCTCAAGCAAAAATGCCTATGTACTACTGGTGGGAAGCTTTCCACACAGTTTCGGAGTTAATAAACAGATTACCTACAGTTGTTTTGGGTGGTGTCTCGCCGTATTTCAAGCTGTTTTAGAAGAAAATTGACTATGACAGTTTGAGAGTGTTTGGAACTGCATGTTATCCTTATCTTAAACCATATAATGATCACAAAATGCAATTTAGATCTAAAAAATGTGTTTTTGTAGGGTATAGCAATTCTCACAAAGGATTAAGTGCTTGAGCTCTACTGGAAGAATTTACATATCCAGACATGTAGTTTTTAATGAAGCTGATTTTCCTTTTTCTACAGAGTTTATCAATAAAAGGAAAACTCCTGATGAAGAGCTAGTATGTGCTGATGGATTTTTTGATCTGAACAGAGATACATCTATCCTTCCCGTGGTGACTGGAATTAATGCAAGTGCAGAAAACAACTTTGAACATGTTTTTACTCCATCTCAGGACAACAGTAGAAATAGCCAAAGTACAGATGATCAGAATACAGATGAAACAAGTGCCTCAACCTCAACAAATTCTCCTATACTAGTAGGAGATTGCATTGAGCAAGAAAATCATATGCAAAACTCAACACAGGCCACTTCAGACACTGAAGCAGGTGGTAACACTCTCAGCTCAACCATGCAGATGACTCATCCAATTACACATCACATGGTTACTAAAAGTAAAGCAGGAATCCACAAGCCGAGAACAACATATATTGGTACTGCAATAACTGATATGGGTATATCCAGAGAACCTACGTGTGTGGATGAAGCTTTAGCCTCACCAGATTGGAGAAAAGCTATGTTGGAAGAGTATAATGCTCTCATGAGGAATCAGACGTGGACCTTAGTTCCTAATTCTGGATGCAGGAAGACAGTGGACTGTAAGTGGGTATTTAAGCTAAAACCCACGGTTAACAGACTAGTCTCTAGATTCAAAGCTCGCCTGGTTGCAAAAGGGTTTCAACAAATCCTAGGTATTGATTTTAATGAAACTTTCAGCCCTGTTCTCAAAGCACCAACTTTGAGATTTATCTTAACCTTAGCTGTGACATTTAATTGGAAAATTATACAATTAGATGTCAATAATGATTTTCTTAATAGTGAGCTTCAAGAATTAGTCTTTATGAGACAACCTGAAGGATTTGTATCACCCAAGTGTCCTAATCATGTGTGTTTACTAAAGAAGGCATTGTATGGTTTAAGACAAGCCCCTCGGGCTTGGTTTGACAAGTTGAAAGCCACTTTGACTAGTTGGGGATTCATTAACTCTAAGTGTGACACATCATTGTTTTTCCTCCAGCAAAGAACTTCTATTATATTTGTTCTAGTTTATGTTAATGATATAACAGTTACCGGAAACTCAAACAATATTTTAGAGTTGTTCATCAAACAACTTAACACACACTTTGCTCTCAAAGATCTTGGGTTGTTACACAATTTTCTGGGTATTGAGGTCTTTAGGGACAGAACAGGTTTATATCTAAATCAAGAAAGATATGTGCTGAATCTGTTGAACGAATTTGGTTTTTTAAACTCTGCCTCAGTTCCTACACCTATGGTTGTGAACAAATATTTCTCCAAGGATTTTGGCATCCTTCTAGAGAATCCCACAATGTATAGGCAGGGAGCACTGCAGTATCTCATATACACAAGACCTGATATACTTTTTGCAATAAATAAATTGAGTCAGTATCTGACATCACCAACAGAGGACCACTGGCAAGCAGTGAAGAGGATATTCCGTTACCTCAAGGGAACAACAAATCTATCCTTACATATTAAGTCAAGTGATCATCTAACATTACAAGGTTACTCAGACGCAGATTGGGCGGTGTGCCCCAATGATAGACGCTCAATGGGAGGATACTGTGTATTTCTTGGAGACTCATTAGTTTCTTGGTCAGCCAATAAACAGCAAGTTGTATCTCGCTCCAGTGTAGAATCCGAGTATAGATCACTTGCTAATCTTACTACAGAACTAGCCTGGTTTCAGTCTTTGATTGGAGAAATTGGTGCTACCTTAAAAAATTCCCCAATAGCTTGGTGTGATAATCTAAGTGTAGCTGCTCTTGCCTCTAATCCAGTTTTTCATGCCAGGTCAAAGCACATAGAATTGGATGTTCATTATCTAAGAGATAGGGTCCTGAGTAAGCAACTCACAGTCCAGTATGTGCCCTCATCCAAGCAGATTGCAGACTTATTCACAAAAGCTCTCTCTCAGTTCAAGTTCTTAGAGCTTAGAGTCAAACTTCACAAAAGCTCTCTCTCAGTTCAAGTTCTTAGAGCTTAGAGTCAAACTAGGTCTGGTTCCTTTTCCAGGACGTAGTTTGAGGGGGAATGTCAAGATGTATCAGCTGAGATCTAAGCCCACTACAAAGCAACCCATATTAGCTTAGGCCCATTCCATTATTTTTATCTGTATACGTGTTCTAGAATATACTAATGTTGTGTATACCTGTACATCCTTTTAGGGTTGTATTATACTATAAATAGTGTACAGTTGCTGCTGAATAAAATAAGGAATTCCAGTACCTTTCCTTTTTCAATCTGTCTGCTTTATTTCCTTGACTCGCTTCCACTAAACAAGAACCTAAGTGATAGGTAAGTTGCCTCGCTTGACAATCTTCCTTTTACAAAATAGCCATTGGTTCCAAGACAAACTGGCCTTCATTGTCTGTTAGTGGCAAGGTAGAAGCAATAGGAGGTCCTGACCTCACATGTTTCTTCGGAAGTGATACATGGAAAACAGGATGCATGATGGTAGTGGTTGGCAATTCCAACTCATAGGCAACCTTGCTTATCTTTTTAAGAACATTGAATGGCCCAAAGTAACGGGCAGCCAGCTTGCGCAAAGCAGTGTTATTCAAAAGATTCTTCCAAAAGGGATGGATCTTAAGATACACTATGGGTCCGTTTGGTAAAGCGGTGGAGAAGTACTTTTACACAAGCAAAGGTAAATATATGGATGAGATTATCTCGTTTTGCGGACAAACACTGTTGAACGTGCTTTTGGAAGTGCTTATGGGGTTGCCAAACGGTGCCTATATCTCCAACAGAGAGCTCCCTCTCAGTCTGGTTTTTATTGGCATGCTACAGCATCCTGGGCTGTGCTTTGTGAAGATGATTTTTCAAGAGCTGTATAGTAAGCTCTCGAGAAAGGCACATACGATCAACCAATTCATCAGTAGAATCACTAACAATATACGGCAAATAAATGGAGGAGTACCATAAACAGCCTCAAATGGTGTCATGCTAATAGTAGAGTGGTAAGTGTTGTTATACCACAGTTCAGCAAGCGAGAGACATTTTGCCACTGTTTAGAAAAATCACCAGTCATGCAACGTAAGTAACACTCAAGGCAACAATTCAACACTTCAGTTTGACCATCTGTTTGAAGATGGTAATCAAAAGAATACTTAAGGCTAACACCATAAAGGCAAAAAGCTCCTTTCAAAATTTACCACAAAAGATGAGGTCACGATCTGTGACAATAGTTTTTGGGAACCATGCAACTTGACAACATGAACACTAACGCTGCATTTGTAGCTGTAAAAGGGTGCTTCAAAGGCATGAAACCCTTACTCAGTCTATCTGCCACAAGAAGAATGGTTGTCTTAGAGTACGATGGAGGTAATCCACTAATAAAATCCATAGAAATATCAGTCCAGACGTGGTCTGAAATTGGCAAAGGTTGCAGTAGCCCAGGTGGAGCAACAGTTTCAGGCCTAAACCGTTGGCATGTGGAACAAGAGCGAACATACTCACGGGCATCTGTCTAATTCCAAGAGTTGCAAGAATGAGTACACATGTAGTATATGCTATACTCAAGCGGTATACTTCTCTCTACGTCTAACAAAAACATAACAGAAACAGTAATGACATGTGGCATCCATCTTCATTACACTACTACCACGTAACACACCGTGAGAAAGAATGCCGGAGACTACCTCATCACATGGTCTGCCTAGCATATGAATGAATGAATACCTCAGAGCGCATGCTTTCAACTTTTAAGCATAAAACTCAAAAAGAATATGGGTCATCGTGGAATGAAAGCGCAGACACTTCCAGCCCAGGTGTTTTTATTATCATCATTACCATTAACATTAAAAATAATGATTATTTTGAATACTACGGATGCCTACTTTTTTTTTTTTATAATGCCATCTGTTACCCGGCTTCTTTTTAGGCGCAACCAAGAGTACAGTCCAGACCATTCAAAGGTGAACAACCTCATAAAAATAGGAAGCTCGGAGAGGGAAAAAATCGATTGCAAAGTAAATCAATAAAATACTTCTCCAAAACGGACCCAATGACTAATTTATACAGCCATACACCAAGTAGCAGAGGTCTGCTTATGCACGTGCTAGCAGGGGAGGGAAAGGAAAAGGGTTAGATTATGCACTCAATGGTTGATAGTGGCTCGCGATCAACCCGGTCAAACTACCCTATTATCTATTTCTTTTCTTAAGGCAATAAATCAAACACAATACATCTTCCTCTCATCCTTGCAACCCACCAACTAATCAAATAATTAATGAGATTACAACCTCCATATGTAAACTCCTATATTTTATGCATGAGTTGCCGCGGGCTTGAAACAATGGATGTTGCACAATCCAACAGATCTCACCATGTCGCCGAAGCTGCCACCAAAACACAAAAAAAATCAGGAAAAACTTCAGTAGATGTACAAGGGCAATCACATCATAGAACATGCTCTATAGCTAACCGGTCAATGCTATTTCTAGCTTTATCATGTTGATCCATTCCATTATTTGCCTTCTCAGGCCAATCTACGCTCTTTCTTGATTTATCTCTCTTATCTGAACTAGCTCGAGGCTTCTCTTTGAAGTCAGTGCTTGCCCTAGGCTTTTCCCTATGATCAGTAATCCGTACAAGATTTTCCCTTTGATCCATGCTAGCTCTGGGTTTTTCTCTAAAGTCTGTGCTATTTCGTGATTTGTCCAGTTGATCAGGATTAGGTCCAGGTCCATTTCTTTGACGTGGTTCAATTGCTGAGATAAATTTCTTGAGGTGCTTTATATATTGTGGGTAAAGCTCAAGGTCACAGTGATTTCCTCCTTTAATCCACAGGGGCTCATATTTTTCTTTACAACGTTCCCAAAGTTGCTTACCATGGGAGCAATCGACTACATCATCTGCAGTTCCCTGAAAAATAAAGGCCAACGACAAGAACCACCAAGCAAATAAGTACACTTCAAACTCAGCACTTGTTGCATCATTGTTACATTTGCATTTATTGCATCATTGTTAGACGGACTGTTACAAGCTTTCTGATCTACATCCTCATAGCAAGCTTGTTTAACACGAGAAAATGTTGATTTAATCATGAGTGAATGCCCATTTAGATGTAACGAGTTAGTGCTATACCTATCTTGTTAGTATACATTTTCAACTTCTCATAGTGCATACAGCATATCACATAATTTGCTAACACCAAATTGGGTAATTATATGTTGCAACTGACAAAAAATATGTGAATAGGAAAATTAAAAAGAAAGCTTCCTGCAACAACATCAACACTAGGTATAGCATTTCCACATACATAGGGTGTGTTTGGGAACTCCTTTTGGAGGTCAAGAATGCATTTTGGGAGATTAATGCATTTTTGGGGAGAGAAGGGGTGTTTGACAATTGATTTAGGGAGAATGCATTCTGCCCCCAGAATGCATTATGAGGAGAAAAAAGCTTTTTTTGCCCAAAAACCTTGATTTTAGAAGTCACGATCTATATATGTTAATTCACGACCTAGGACATTCTACCTACTTTTTATCATTTTATTTTTCTCTAATTTTATCAAAATATAAAATAAATAAATATATATATGTATTATTTAAGGAAATTCCTTTTTTCTGTTCACTTTCCACCAAAAGTCACTTTTACAACATTTATCCAAACAAGTTTTTATTTTCCAAAATGCATTATAGACAAAAGTCATTTTCTAAAATACATTTTGACCAAAAATCATTCTCCCAGCAATTTCCCCAAAGGGCCCATAAGCTTCTACAGCAATGGTCAACACTGCTGCCATAATATTTGACGCATGATATATCCAACACATGGTTCTCGTTATTCCGCTAACAAAAGTGAAATGAACATTAAAAAACAATTAAAAAATGTCATATACCCCAGGCAGAAAATTCAGACTTCTATGAGCATAACCGGTTAAGCAAATTTATCAAACCCGCAGCAAAGATAAAGCAAGGCCAACATATATATATATATATATACACAACATCCCGCACAATGATACAAGTTTGGAAGAAACATGAAATGGTCCAGAAAACAATTGCCAAGGGATTTTACTAGTGTGTTCCAAATTCAATATTTGATAAAATGCATGTGACTTCTCTTTTGATCCAGATTTTTTATTGGCAGACGAGTTGTAATGTTCTTTATCTATATGATATTGACAAACAGAAAGGACGCTTTTTCAGATGTGTTAGACTAGCAAGAGAGGCAGTAAACATTGCATAAACCCCAACCAGCCATTTGCAGGCCTGCAGGGAACTTAGAAAGTTTAGGTGAATGTATGTAGCAACAGAGAATTATTTAAGCGGATACAACACAATTTGGTGCAGAAATGAGGTTATAATCTACTAATTTGACCCATAAAGACCCAACCAGAGTTTGGACAATGCAAACAGAAACCTCAAATGCGCATTAGCAATGACAACGATGGAAGATATTCCCAACAACTAAGAATCAGATTCATAACCAGAATGCCTCAAGATACTTAACATCTGCCGGAAACAAAAAGCATATACTTACATGAATTACCAAAACAGGACAATTGACAGAGGGGATTTTATCAATATTCTGCACCAAAAGCAGCAAAGCAGCATTAAAATGGAGTTACACCTAAAAACTATGGAGTACAGTGCTGATAAAAAATGAACATAGTTTACGAGATTCTTAAGTTTGGTGTTGAAAGAAGTCTAACCTTATAAATGTCAAACCAGTATGTCCGCTTAACAGGATACATAACTCGGAGGCCAGATAAGATTGGGCTGTGGAGAATCACAGCCCTAAGGTTTGGCAAACGGGTGGCCAAATCTGTAGTTGGTCCACTGCCAACAGATTGCCCGTACAGGATAATATCTTCTCCTTGTGCTCCATACTTATCCAGCAGGCATTTATAAGCAGCTTCTATATCCGCATAAGTGTTCTGTTCACTTGGCTGTTAGAAAAAATAGCAAATTGTTAAACTCGCCACAAATGTATTCTTCAATTTTATTTCACAAAGGGACAATCTGAGCAAAAAAAATCTAGCATCCTATCAGAATTTAAATTGGATGGTCTTGAGTGGGGGAATTAAGGAGGCTGCAGATGGACAGAGCAATGTCCGTCCATGTCGGAGTAAAATCACAATAAGTGTGCCAAGTTCAAATGACAAATCTCTCATCGATAAGAGGTATAAAACAACCCAACTGCGCAAATCACAAAACAATGATCTTGCCAAGCAATGTTGAGGAGGAACTTGGTATTTTCATAATGTCCCAAACATTTCATCATCCAAACATCCAGCAAGCAGAGAAAGAAACGGTACCTTCCCTGAGGATTGTCCATACCCAGAATAGTCATAGCTACAGAAGAAAAAGAAAATCTGATCATTCATAGGTCGCCATCGTACTACAGTAGCACATGCATACAAGAACTTATGCATCAATAGTTTCCCGCAAGTTTGAGGGCATGCATAACGTACAACACAGAAATCTAAAAAATTGAACTGACCCCATCAAGTTGACTCGGAGGTGGATACTGAGTTCACTGAACAACTCGTACATCTGACCCAGATCAGCTGCGTTTCCGTGCGAGTAAAGCATCGTGAGCGACGCCGATGGGTTCCTGATGTACATCGCCACGATGTTGTTCCCCCTCTTAGTACAAAGCTTCAACACGTCTACGTTCTCCCTCAAGGCCATCCCAGTCATCGTCTGCTTCCCAGTCACCTCATCGACTCCGAGCGAATACGACGGCGGATTCGGCGGGAAGAATGCGAACTTCGCCGCCATCGAAGACGTCACTGCCCCCATGCCTCTTGACAAAAACCGATATATCAATGCAATACAACACTAGATTTCAATTTCCTGTCAACTTGGTCGCGCGCACAGCAGCAAAAAAAAAGGAAAAGCTAATAAAATTTTTAAGTGGTGTAAGTTAAGAGTCGGTGATCCGAACAAAAATACAAAACATCACAGTTGTTCTGTACACATCTCTGAGCTAGGGATATGGAGGGGGGAATTTCTAGGGTTTGGATCACTTTGGCAGATTGAGTAGGGAGGGATGGAGTTGACGAAGAAGAATGCACAGGATTTTCCGGCGTGGAAAGGGAAGGAAGCACGTGCGAACTCACCTGGAGAGCAATTAGGAGACGGTGATGATAATGAGATGAAATGATGAACGGTGACAGTCGGTCATTTCACCAACACGTGTCCCTCCGGGGTGGCTTCACTTCCGGGGCCTCTCCCAGGCAACAGCTGCAATGCAATGATCCAGTTAGTACTCCTCAAACCAACTTGCTCTCAAACGGTTTTGGAATTTTGGATTGATAAAAAGATATTTGAGTTAAAAAAATTATTTTTTGTTTTCAATTAAAACTGTTATTAATTTAATCATCCAAATTATTTGTATCCTTATTTTATTATTTCCTGCCTCGCTCTTGATGATGATGGCAGCATTTGGCAAATTGCCAGAATTGCTTATAAATATTTATAATCACGTTTAACAGTTGTTTTCTGTAAAACGAGACAATCTACTCTACATATTTACCTCAACTTGTATAAAAGTACTTATAAGTACTTCTCTACTGCGTTGCCAAATTGACCCAATGTCTTGTTGATCATGTTATTATAATTAAAACTAGTTAAATATTGAAAAATTTTACTCTGACCTTTAACATTCAGTATAACTTATTTTATTATTTTTAAAGTTTTTTAATATTTAAATTTAAATTATTAATAAAACTCATCCAAAATAAATAGGATGAAGGCATTATTTTAAAGGGTGCAGAACATTTTTCAAGATTAGGTAGCAGTTTTTATTAAACATTGATGTGCCTCGCATTGAACCCTAAAGGAAGTATTCCTACTCTACATATATAATTCACCTTCTAAATTTTTCGCCAAAATCCCATGATTCACGTAATCATAGGATCTGTTGTTGAATAAGCATGTTCACGTAAATCGATATAAACCTCATTTCACATGTTTACATTTTAAATGATAAATCACGTTAAAAAAGCGACATTCACTACTAATTCAAATAACCATATAAACATTTTTAGGTTGCAATTTTTTTGGGAAAATTAGCTTTTCAATCCCTCACTTTTTGACCTAATTGTGACTTAGTCCACAAATTTTGATTCGGTACAACTCAATCCCTATAGTTTTAACTCAATTATAACTCAATTCTTAAACTTCAGCTCATTGCAACTAAATATATATATAGTTTTAACCACTCCAAAATTTAGTCTTTAAATTTTATAAAATGTAAGGTAATAAATCATGAAATAGTTAAAACTATAAAGACTGAATTGCAGTAAGTCAAAATTCAGAAATTGAATTACAATTGAATTAAAATCATAGAGATTGAGTTATACCGAGTCAGAATTCAATAAGTGAATTATAACCGAGTAAAAAATAAACAACTTAGAGCATTTCATGGATGTAAGCTACAGTAATCTTTCACGTGCTACATGATCGATCCCGAGCAAGCTTATGGAGCGGATCACCGGAGCCGTTTTGTTTTGTTGACCTGGGGAAGCTAATAGATGATTAGGCATATAAAGTGGTGTTAATTATTAACAAGGCAGAAAACATGTTAACAAGTTATAATAGGCTCATAATTTGTCCGTTATGTGACCCAGATAAATAAATAAATAAGGAATTGGTTCGTTAGGCCCTTGCCATGTTTAAGGCTGTGTTTGGTTGGAGGGGAGGGGATGGAATGGAATGGAAAATGATGCCCTCCCCTCATTTGGTTTACAAATTTGGAGGGGAGGGGAGCTAAAATTTACCTTCCCCTCCCCTCCATTACCCCCATTTTGGCTCCCCTCCAAATTGGGGTTTTTTGGAGGGGAGCCAAATTTTAAGACAATTATACCCCTGTACAATTTCTATTATTCCATTAATACCCTTAAGGAAAAAATATTTTAATTAATAAATATATTGTAATAAAATAAAAAAATGAAAATATATTGTAATTAATTTATATTATTATAGAATTGATAAAAAAAGTATATATAATTGTAATTAAAAATATATTATAAAAAGTAATTAAATATTTTAAAAAAACATTTTTAAAAATAAAATATTAATTAAAAGCATATTTTAAAATAAAATATATTATTCCTTAAATTAATTAGAAATAGAAATTAAATAATTATGATCAAGAATATATAATGCATATTAATGAAAAATATGAACTACCATATAAGGGTATAATGGTAAATTAATCATTACCTCCCCTTCCTTTCTCTTTTGAATCAAACATAAAATTCATTTCTTCCCCTCCCCTCCAACATAACCAAACAAGGTAACATTAAGCCCTTCCATCCCTTACCCTTCCCTTCTATCCATCCCCTCCCTTCCCCCTCCATCAAACCAAACATAACCTTAATGTCGAGATGATTTATACTGTACATGTAAGAGGAGTTTTACAGTGATTCATACTATTAATGTCTAAATTAGGAGACTAATAAACGAAAATCCGGTGAACATAGTGAGAAGGAAACGCATGTTTTTTCTCTCTCTCAAAAATCGCGGCTCTTTCTTCAACTGTCCGTGGGATGTCATGTTAGGAGGAGGAGCGAGAAGGGAGCAGGGGGCGTGACGTCCATAGGAAGAAGTCGTCGACGACCGGAGTGAAAAATGGGAAGCCGGAATCCACCTCAAAGCTTTCCGAGAAACGCCGCCATTTCTAGAGGCTATAACTTCGCATCTACTTGGGAACAGGTTCTCTTCCTCCTCCTTCATCCTGAATCATGTTGGATTCACTAGCAGATCTCCTTATGGTTGCCAATCCTTGTTTATTTCAATATTTGAATCGATTTAATTGATTTTGAGCTTTTTACTTCGGTTCTTCTGTCTACAATGGCTGAATTTTGTAGATCTCAGTACCTACCAAGTTCAATTGCATTTGATTTTAGTATAATACATTTGCTTCGCATTTTATTCGATCAGATCTAAGAAATCTCCTGTAACTATTTTACTGAATGTTATTTGATGTGTGCTTGCAGAATGCTCCTTTGACAGAGCAGCAACAAACAGCAATTGTATCGCTTTCTCATGCGGTTGCTGAGCGAGCAATGCCAGCCAAGCTGGTATGGCGTCTTGCTACTACCAGAATGCTCTATTTGTTTTTAATTACTTGTAATTCTAATGCATACATCACTAAAATTGATGTTAACGTAATCTGAGTTTTATTTATAGGCTGTAGATAATGCATCAGTGCAAGAAATTGGCTTGACTGTTTCCACCGAGGATAAATCTTTGGATAACTCTGGAGCTATTGAGGAGGTTATGGTCAATACGAATCAGGTACACTATTAATTGATCTGTTCCCCGTATCTACACATATTTTAAATGAAGATTATTGAACATTGTGTAATATGACTCTTCTGACCACACTGATAATTACTAAACCTTCTGAGGCTACTTCATAAAGACAAGAGTTTATATATGTGCTCTACTCTTTCATGCAGTTCTACAAATGGTTTACAGACCTTGAATTGGCCATGAAGTCAGAGGTTAGTAATCGTTTCGTAATTATTAACTCCGTCTGCCAAATATTCAGATTGTGTGAATTTTGCATATTATACTCAATTCATTCTCCTAATGTAGACAGAAGAGAAATATCAACACTATGTGAACACTTTAACAGAGCGCATACAAACATGTGATGATATTCTCCGGCAGGTGAGTTATTCATTTATAGGAATGATGCATCAATCTCTTATGGTTATTATTATTTTTAATCATGTAATTTTTTGTTTGAACTTTCTGCTCTTGTGCAGGTCGATGACACCCTTGATTTGTTCAATGAACTCCAATTGCAGCATCAGGCGGTTGCTACAAAGACTAAAACACTACATGACGCGTGTGACAGATTGGTGCAGTTTTATTGCTTCTCACCTGAATTTGTTTTCTCAGATAATGGGTGGGCTATAATGATTATAAAGATCCTATTGGGAATTATGGATTGATAAACTAGGGGGCTGTGTGTGATCTGTTATCCCTTTAATTTCAAGGTCAGATCATGAGTCATGGATTAATGTGGGGATCTGACTGATAAATGAGGAGAAGAAGAATGGAAATTGAGGTTTTAGCTTTCTCTGTTGCGTTACCCTTGGGCGCAAAGTTGCATAGATCTTTTATTGTAAATGAGTTACATGCAGCACGTTTTATAGAACCTATTTTTCTTATTTTGAGTATTAAGCATGTAGGATTTAATTGTTGGCGAAAGCACCTTGGATTTCCATTATAAGTTTGATATAACTGATTTTGTTGTGCTGCTCATATTTTACTGTTACAGCTTCAAGAGAAGCAAAGGCTGATTGATTTTGCAGAAGCACTTCGTAATAAACTCAACTACTTTGATGAACTGGAGAATG
Source organism: Vachellia pachyceras (assembly GCA_025593235.1). Classification (NCBI taxonomy): domain Eukaryota; kingdom Viridiplantae; phylum Streptophyta; class Magnoliopsida; order Fabales; family Fabaceae; genus Vachellia; species Vachellia pachyceras. The sequence continues at coordinate 3,368 of JANTPZ010000406.1, read as the reverse complement.
TAAGGTTTGACTGCTGGCTTGACTTGAGCTTTTGCTTTGTTTTCCTTCTGATCCTTCATTTTTTTCCAATCAAATAGATAGAATAAGCTATTGACTATTTTAAGAATGTAAAATGCTTAAAGGACGGACAGAAGCTATATTCTTAGTAGTTAGGGCATCAAGATAGTGGCTGTGATGAGTGAGAACATTAGTCATTTCTCATGGAGCGTGGAACTGATGTGACTTCTGCCCCTTCTTATGTCCCCTCCCTCAAAAAAAAAAACACTTAATGCGCCAATGTTTGCTTAGAATCTATTTTCTGATGTAGCTAGTAGAATATTTGTTACTTCAACTGAAGATATAATTATTTATGTTTTTCTTTAAGATTAATGGAGCACCTAAGGTTGAATTTTTTATTAAGAAGTTGAGGGTGTAGGGCAAATTAAAATTGTTGCAATAATTTAATCTGCTGTTTATGTTTTATTTTATGTACAGGTTGCTACCAATTTTTATTCTCCAAATATGCATGTCGGAAACGAAAACTTTCTCCCACTTCTTAAAAGGCTTGATGAATGCATAACGTGAGTAATACTTACATTTCATTCTTGTACTTTGTGCCAATTGTTCATCTACTTCATGTCAGTTATCTGCAGGTTTTTGAGTTTTTGTAGTCTACATTAGTACATGTCACATCAACACTTGTTATTTTTTCTTTGCATAGGTATGTTGAAAGTAATCCACAGTATGCAGAATCCAATGTCTACTTGCTTAAATTCCGGCAACTACAGGTATACAAGTGTATTAGTACTTTTTTGCTTTATAGATGCACCTTATTTTAGCCAATAGAAGTACTAGTATTGATACTTTTTTGTTGGTGTGAAGTTATTTGTCGTGCATAATATATATTTAACTTCAAATGGTTTGGCTCCTGTCTTTGTTTTGATTATACAGTCTCGAGCTTTAGGCTTGATGCGTTCTCATGTACTTGCCGTTCTTAAAGGTGCCTCTTCTCAGGTGAAGTTTATTTAACAAGTTAAGTGGATACATGCATACTTCAAACCTATAAAAATTGAGAACTTAAGGATTAAGTAAATTGGGATGCACCTTGACATCAGGTCCAAGGAGCAATTCGAGAAAGTGGGGGTGACAAAGCATCTGTCTCTGAGGGAGTAGAGGCATCCGTGATATATGTTCGTTTCAAGGCAGCAGCAAGTGAGGTAAGCTTTTTTTTTCTCAATTTCTAATCAATGTGTTGGATTAGTGGGATCAAGTTGTTACAGGCAGAATATACACTGGACAATTTTAATGTTTGTATTCTGGAGCTCCTTTTTACTGCATATTTTTTCACCTCTGGTTGATGGAGAATTGTACATTTTGCAGCTGAAGCCAGTGCTAGAAGAAATTGAAAGCAGGTCGTCAAGAAAAGAATATGGTCAAATCCTTGCTGAATGTCATAGATTATATTGTGAGCAACGCCTCTCTTTGGTGAGTTGATAATTGTTCACTTTTTTTTTCCGGAATAAAAATACTTGTTTGCTTCTTACATATTTTCTGCATTCTTTCTTTATACTGAATCAGTGATAGCAAGCTCCTTTATCTTGTATCCTTTAGATAAGAGGTATAGTGCAGAAACGTATATCTGAATTTTCCAAGAAGGAGGCCTTGCCATCCTTGACAAGATCTGGATGTGCATATCTCATACAGGTAACGTTACATTTTTTACACAGCAAATTGTTTTTGTCGTATGCAGTTTGCAAATCAGTGGTCTCATTTGATTGAAATCTCTTTAATGTTTAATAAGGGGTTTATCTGGCGGTTTATGATTGCTTAGTGACAAATATGGTGTTGTAATTTGAAATCAAGTATCCATAAATTAGTGATTTCCCATGAACGCAAAATAGTTATTAAGATGATTTCCAAGGTTAATGGTAGTAGTTGCTGCATTCAAAATTGAGAAGATAACTTACCAAAAGTCAAGTGGATTTTGATGATATGTTTCCATAATGAACCTATTGCAAGTTTATACAAAGCTTACATACTGTAAGCAGAATAAAAGAATGAGAATATTTGCTATAGTTTTTGTAATTATTTGGTTTCATATACTTGTGATAAATGTGAATTTTTAAAAATATAGCTAGAATCAGGTCTAGGTGAACCTTTATTGACTGTAATATTAACTGCAGGTCTGTCAGCTTGAACACCAACTGTCCGATCATTTTTTCCCATCTTCTTCCAAGTATAGTTCAAGTTTGGCTCCATTAATGGATCCTCTGTAAGTTTGTATTCCTATCATGCCAGTTAAATTTAATTTCATTTGTTTCTGTTAGCAGAGTTTCTGGTACATGCATTCGGTGAATGCATTCATTTATATGCACAAACTTGGAAATATCCATTGAATATTCATACTGTTGAAGGTGCTATCATGTCCAGTATATTCTGGCACAGGAGAATTCACACAAGATTTACTTATGTGTAATGGTTATGCAAAATATTCAGAACTCTTGTTACTTGGCGTTTTTCATCGTTATCTAGTATCTACTGTTACAATATTATGCATATCAATATATATAATTTAAAAAAAAGTGAAATAGAATGATGCAAAATCGATGAATTGGGTTTTAATCATACTGACAAACATTTTGGAATAGAAGGGTATTCGTTTATCATTTAAGCCATCTAGCATTATATGTTGGAAATATTTCCTATGGCTGTTGAATTAACTAATAATTGTTATTATGAATGTCTGAAGTGCTGAAAGTGGTTGTCTCTAACAAATGTTTGACGATTTCCAAGATGAGTCTGGTAGTAGGTGATGTGAAAAGAAAAGAAATAGAACATCGTGAGTATGATGCTCAGCATAAGTCCAAATAACAATGTGGCACCTTGCGTAGGTTGTTGATATTTGTCAGCTTCTAAGCCTTTTCTTAATCTTATGTGTAATGGTTATGCAAAATATTCAGAACTCTTGTTACTTGGCGTTTTTCATCGTTATCTAGTATCTACTGTTACAATATTATGCATATCAATATATATAATTTAAAAAAAAGTGAAATAGAATGATGCAAAATCGATGAATTGGGTTTTAATCATACTGACAAACATTTTGGAATAGAAGGGTATTCGTTTATCATTTAAGCCATCTAGCATTATATGTTGGAAATATTTCCTATGGCTGTTGAATTAACTAATAATTGTTATTATGAATGTCTGAAGTGCTGAAAGTGGTTGTCTCTAACAAATGTTTGACGATTTCCAAGATGAGTCTGGTAGTAGGTGATGTGAAAAGAAAAGAAATAGAACATCGTGAGTATGATGCTCAGCATAAGTCCAAATAACAATGTGGCACCTTGCGTAGGTTGTTGATATTTGTCAGCTTCTAAGCCTTTTCT
>JANTPZ010000405.1:0-26299 GCA_025593235.1 Vachellia pachyceras | reverse complement strand
TGTATGTTCTAATCCCAACAATCATCAACTCTATTTTCAGCTTAAATTAAATTAGTGACGTCCTTGGAGTCTTCATTAACATTAGTTGATCCAATTATCATTTTCTTTGTTAAAACATCTTACCTAAGCTCATTTAATGCTTCCTTAATTCTCTTTATTCTTGCTCTTGTGAATGATCTACTTGGAATTTATGAAGGCTCATTTGGGGTTGAAGAGTCAACTTGTAGGATCACATCCACTACTAGAAAATCACATATTAGTAAGAAAAATTATCGACAACTTTGATATTTCTTTCTAAATAGCCCAATTAGCGAGGAATATTAAATTCCTCTCTAATGTCTAAATTAGCGAGGAAAGTTAGCAACGACTCGAATATTCTTCTCTAAAATACCTAATTAGTGAGGAATTTAGTGAGGAAAATTAACGACAACTTAGATATTCCTTTCTAAGTTACCCAATTAGCGAAAAATATTATTAGACCTCTTATTAGACCTCTTTAGCTTTATTTTATATCATATTGGAATCCTTTCAAGGCCTTGGATAGCTTAAATTGACCAAAGAAATGAAATAAAAATTTTCAACTTGAGCTACTATTCACTTGGTCAATTTTTCTAGATTTTTGGCACAACTTTGAAAATTCATATCTAATTCTAGAAAAATCAAAATTGAGTGGTTCCAATTTCTAAATTAAGCTTATGAGATTCTATATAGGGGGAAAATATCTTTGGCTTAAAAACTTGCCCAATTGATACATTCTATTACGTGAAAATATACTGTTCGTATGGTCATTTTTCATTTTTCCATGTTTTTCTTCAAAATTTGAAAAATATAACACTTAGCACAAATGTCCAAATCCAATGATATTGGACTCATTTTTAAACTCACAATATGATCTATTTAACTAGAAAGTTTCAGCTCATTTGGACTTAGTTTACTATTTTTCACGCCAGCTCAGAGTTTGAGCAGTTTAAGGTTTGTTGGAACCTTTCCTTCTCAAACTTGCCATTTCAAAAATTTGGTAAAAACCTCTTTTATTATTTCCAAACTTTCTTCATTTCATGACTAGTTTATCTAGTTCATTTTCTCATGATTATGCATGCATTTACATATAATCACTAAGTTATCATGTAGAGGTTTAAGCGTACATCAACAACATAAAGCATTTAACAATATAACCATCTATCATACATAGCTTAGCAAGCCAAAAACATCACAAGGGACTTTATTACTCATCAATCATCTTGCTCTTACCCTTGCTTGAGCTTCCACCTAAAAGGGTTAGTTGGGGAATAATGAGATTTTTAAAAATCCTAATAGCAAAACTATCTAACACACTTAGAAAAATTGCATGGAAAACTTGCAAAATAAGTGTGAATTCATGATAACATAACATGTTCAACATGAGACAATTACATGCATATGATCATAACATACAAAAGCACATATTCAAACTTCCATCATCACAAGTAATCAATATCAAGCCATGCATAATTCATAAAACATTTTCATAACATTTTGCTTAATGTTAGAAGTTTTGCTACCTTGTTAACGTAACTTCCCTTGAACTTGAAGCTCTCTTGATTAGCTTTCCAAATAAGCTCTTTGATTTTTCAACTTCCTAAACATCATATAAGAACATAACCATCATTTTTAAGTCATCACTAAGTCAAGAGAACTATGAAAACTTATCAAAACTCCCTCTTGACTTTTATGAACCCTAGAACATCAAAACTTGGTTTAACGATTTCTAAAGCTTCCCAAAACCTTTTCTTACTTTCACCTAACACAAATTCTCATTATAAAGCTATTGGAAGCATGAAAATCATACTCCCCCTACCCCTTCTCATGCTTGCCGAAAATCAGAACAATGAAGGGGATTGTGACTTTTAAACTTCCATGATATGTAGGGACTTGTTCTTGATTCCAAACCACTCCTCATGTATTATTTAACTTGAAAACACCTCTTCCCTATCAAACCACAAATTGGACAGCATCCTTGCCTTCTAGTTTTTTAACCATTTCTTTTCTTGAATAATGCCTCATGAACTTCCACGTTAATTGATTTATAATCTCTACCATCCTTGCCTTCTAGTTTTTTAACCAAGATTCAGTATGATTACCTCTAAAATATGAGTAGAGGTAGTTTGATCTCAAATAAATAAAAGTCTTAGGAAATTAGTATTTGTCATCACTAACAAGAATAAATATTTATTTAAGGAAATCCTTTGTCCACTGCAACCTTTTAACTTCTTGTTAGTGCCCCAAGACGCCTCATATGCTTACAATCCTATATTTCATGAAGACATTGACCTTATCAATATAAAACCACCATACTTATTTGATTTACAAAGTGGGGAGTCCAAATCATTGTTAAGAATGTTGAAACTTAAGACCATAACTTTCTTCAAGTACCAATTGATGCATTTCAAAATATTTTCTCTTGATAACTCCTCTTTCAAGAGAAAACTTCCACAACAATAATAATGACCATATATCTCAAGCTTATATGGAAGCTCCCATGTATAGAAGGTCTTGTTATTCTTTGAAAACTTTGAAACAAATGATCCTTCTTTGTATAGTAAGGAGGGTCCATAACGTAAGAGATTGAAATTTCCGCTAAAACGTGATCCTAATATGATACAAAATCCAACTTTTGAAGCTGAATCAAAGGAATCTTCTCTAGAATGTGACCTCAACTGAAACAAGTACACCACATTTCTGTAGGAAGGACTATCAAGATCATGGGCCCACTTTATGATACGCATCATTTACTTCTGCACATAACATAGACGTAAAAACTTTTTGGAGGCCACAATAAAATAGAAGTTATCAGGGTCTACCTTTGAGAGAGCCAAGAATTTTTAGAGGGCATGCATATGCAAAAAAACAACTGTCAACAAACAGCATACAAATTGTGTATTATTTGTTCAATCAACTAAAAAGACCACATGAGAACCTACCACAATAACAATTTGGGGCTTCTAGTTGAAGTCGCAACTCACCCACATTAGAACTTTAGAATAACTTGTAACATGCCTTTTTACATTCAACCTAGTTTCCTTAAAATTAGTAGCATTTCCTATGTCATCTGTTAATACAAATAAGAAAAAGTTTCCATTTTTTAGCAAAACACGACTTTCTTTAGGTATATAAGGACTTCAACGAACATGTACAATAGAGCAAGTGTTGAAAGTTTTACTGCACTTATGCACTACATAGAACCTATCCAACTATGAATTATAGCATACAGAAAACTAATGAACAACACAACATGTGAAACCAATAAAAAGCTAATAATAGAAGAATATTTGTTCCCATTAACAAATGGATTACTAACATCCTTATTATGCGGTGACTTTTTCCAAAAGCGACAAAAATATTTTGATTTTCATCAAGTTTAATCCACATATCTGAACCTCCAAAATATAGTATGGAATAGCCAATTCGCTCAAAATTTTCACCAATTGGAAAGAATAGAATAACACTATTTCGAATGCAAGGTAAAATGGATGCCATCTTGGAGTTAGGAACCTAAAGGCGAAACAATGGAAGATGCAATTGAGGGAAGGATAAGAGAATCACATGTAGTGGCTTCAAGAAATCGAGAAAGAGATTGTGTTGGGAGTATGAATAGGAGGAGGTAAGAGAGAAGATGACAAAAGTTGGGTTAGGGTTTGAGGGTTGGGATTGAAAAAGAGGGTACCCAGTGCAGATCGTTCAGAATCTAAAATGAAAAGGGGTGCATTAGATGAAGAAATTGGGAACCAGGACTTCAACTCTTTAGAGCAATTCAATGCTTGAGAAAAATGGAAAAAAGAACCTGCAAACACGTTAAGAAGTGAAGTGTGTGGTGCATATATCGAATGTAAAGTTGTCTAAACAATGAAGCAAACATGTGGGTCAAAGAAGGAACTATTGAAACATGAGTGGTGAGTGAGTGTGTAGCACATTCAATTGAAGCTAAAATTCTTTAAGTTAGGGCTAAAAATGAAAGCAAACCTTGTGTAAGCATTCCAAGCATCTATTATTACAAGAAGAAAATGACAAATTGGACAAGAAGCAATGTAATTAATTTATGAAAATTTTGTAAAATACTTCTTTCATCTCTATTATTGGACATATCAAAAGAATGAGTGATTAGTGAAAAGAAAGTAAACTTGATATATTCTAATGAAATCTCAGTGAATATTGATTACAAGGCATAAAAAGTTAATAAACAAATAGAAGCATCAGAGAAAAGAAAGGCAAACCTCAAGCATCTCTTTAGAAGGTATATCCAAGTGATTGGTTGGTTCATCCAACAAAAGCAGAGTTGATAGACCATAAAGATGTGCCTAGTCAAACAATAGAGATAATATCCAAATAATTATGCCTCATAAGATGAGAAAGAGAAAGTGCAATGCTACTACATTGAAAATTGCTAAAATTATCACTGCACAAGTCCCATACAATGTGTAAAAGTGAAGCATGCCTAGTCAACTCACCATGCTTGTTTCAAATGTTTAATTGAAAATCATGTTAAGAAAACTGGATTGAAGTACTAGGTTTAGGGTTCACAATTTGAACCATCATTAAATTAGCTATTATAAAAATAAATTTTCAATTTTATAGTAATAATTTTGAATGCAAATCTTAAATAAGAGATTTTTATCACACACATTAATCAATCAATTAAACACCTCTACTATGTTAACATGAACCCTACTATACAAGTTCATCAACTTATGTCTACATCTAGTTATGTTCTCCATAGCTCAAGCTTCCTCCTTCATACCATTTAACCTCACAATAAGGCTTACTTAAGGAAGGAAACACTATGGGAAGTATGGTAATTGTTATTTATGAAAGTTTGAAATAAAATATGGAAGGTCAGAAAGTTACCATATGAACAATAATATTTTATTGATTTTTTTGTATTAATTGAGCATGAACAAGGCCTATATATTATTTTTGCCTTGTACATGAGTTCAAAATATTTGAATGGAGACTTGAACTACTCCACTTTGATTTTTGCAAAATTATTTGTGAATTTTCAAAGTTGAATCAGGAATCTAAAATTAACAAATGAACAATAACCCAAGAAGCAAAAATGCAAAATTTAATTTATGAGCTTCAATTAGTTGATTTATTTAAGCCATAGTGCTTCCGAATGCACAATAGACTACGAAAAAAGATGGAGTTACATCATATACTAAAATTATGTTGTAATTACGAGAGTAATCACATTCAACATGCATACTATTATGCATTAAATTCAGTGTAAACATAGAACCATGTTATGTATAAACAGTGCCCATATAACACAGTATTATGGACCATGACCATCCATAAATTAAAGCAGTGCCATTTAGCACAACATCATGAACTGGACATATCCATGAATCAATAACATACTCAACAACAATCATGACAAGTGATAATAGTACACAACAATCAAGTTATAGTAGCACTAAATTGAGTAAACTTACTACCTTTTGCATTTAAACCTATGATTTATTCCTTGCTTTATGTTCTTCCTCCACAGATATCAAAGCCTTTGATCACATATTCAAGAGTATCTTAATTCTCAATCCAACTAATTTTATAATATGGTAAAGGCCTAATCATAATATACCCCTTTGATAAATTAGACTTGTGCCTCCGAACTTAGTTTCTTGACATATTCCTATGTTTTTCCACATTCTAAACTCAATGGAATCCTTAAAATAATCAAAATCCCTTTCTTTCTTATTCTTTCCTGCAAGAGTTCCCCTTGTCTCCTTATGATTTTCAACTTCTACATAGGGGATGGGATATTTATAGGAAATTTATAAAAACATCTTTCCCATTTTGTCCTTGAAAAATTTTAAAATTACATTACATATGTGTCAAGTTCTCATTTGTTGTTTCAAGTTATTTCTCTCCCTTACTTATTTCAAAAGTTGGTGGTTTTCCCTCCAAGAAAGACACAAATCCCATTGTGCTGAGGTGGCACAATCTCAAGGGGGATTGAAAAGTTACAAACAATTTTATCAATTATCGGTCCACAGTATATTGTCCTGGTCATTTTTCTAAAAAATCCATACTATAAACAAACATAAAATTTTGCACTGATTAATATAATCACACCTTGTATCCTTTTCTCTTATCCAAATAATAGCCTTTACTAAAATTTACTCTGTCCCATGATTATTTTTTGGAAGAAATCAATTTCCTATGATATAGAGGCCTTATTGTTCTGAAACTTCTTCCAAGAGCTCCTTGACTTAGAAAATTGTTCTGCAGCTCTATAATCTTTCTCTAAATACAGCGGTATTCTTCAAATTTTTTTGAGCAAAAATCATGTCTACATATATTATTTCTAAATTTACCAGATGATAACACTAAATAAAATAATTAGGGCCTAAATATTTCTAAAATAATCCTCTAGGTATTTTTGGGATAAAATCACCTCCACAATATTCTATATTTCTCCAACTATTTTTTCTTGATTTTACTAATTTTCTGATGTCCTTCTAATCCTCTAATAATTTGTTCTAGTTTATTTAATGTGATAACCAAAATTCTCATAAATAATTTAAAATTCAATAATAATTTATGTTCACTATAATTTCATTATATGAGCTCATCGTTTTGATTAATGGAATTTTCTCTATTTTTATGTTGGTTTTGGAAATATTTTGAAAATTACAATTTGCCCTTAGTCGGCTTTAGCATAAAAAATTGTCATTTATAATTAGACTTTTTTTCTAGCTTCTAGCATATTCTAGACATGAAATTTCAGGATGTGACAAGGTGGTGCGTTTGGCCGTGATGCAAGTTGCATCATGCAACATGTCATTTTGCAATTTTAAAAACAAAAATAAAAAATAATTAATTAGTGACATATCAGTAGTTATGGAAATTTTCATTTCTAATTAGTGATAGAAATTTTGTCGTCAATCCCTCGCTAATTGCGGGATAAGCTATTCCAATTTTGTGATGGATTAGTGACAATATTTTCATAACTAATTAGTGGTGGAATTTTTCGTCATTAACCCATTGCTAATCAACTTGAAAAGGTGGATTTAGCGATAGAATAATCATGTTTCGTTGCTAATCCTTCGCTAAAATCAGGTTGATGTGGAATCATGCAACCCAACTTAAAATGTTTATCCTTTGTGACTTAGAATCATTCCTAGTTTTCCGATCAACATGGCCCCACATGGACGCCTTTAATAAAAAAAATTAATAAATACGGATGAATATATTGTTTTTGTTGAGAAAATTGAGGAAAAATTTTCCATTGAAAATTATTCATATCGGATTTCAACAACTTGGGCTGCGGGTGGATATGTTGTCCAATTAGGTTGTAGTGTAAGATATCATATCAAAGCTTTAGTTTTCCTTTCTATGCAAAACAGATTTAACAATTTGAATTTAATTAAGTATCATTCTATAATTTGGCATTTTCGATAAAAATTTTATAAAAGAGTGATTTTGAACCCTTTAAATGTTGATTTAATGATTATAAAAAGTGAAGTGGAAGGAAGAAGACGGGGAGGAAAGAGGGGAATAGATTCCTCTTTCAAAATTTTCAACGTGCAACTTTTTCCCCAATTTTTCCAATAATTAATATACATGTTTTTAATCTCTGCCCCCATTGCATATCTAAATCACGTCTCCACCCTTGCTATCTAAGAATATATTCCCATGTAGGAAAAAAGTGAAAATAATAAAATTATAAAGAAAACAGAAATTTAATGTTTTTGAGATAATAAAATTAAAAACAATTAGGACGTTGTGGACAATGAGAGCAACCTATGAACACAGTATGAACTTAACTATTTGGAAGCCCAGCCATATCAAATATTCAACCTTTCCTGTCAGAAACTACTAACTCTAGAATTATCTTGATAGATGCTTTTTAAATTTCTTCCTTCATTAATAAGATCCAATTTTTACCGTCCACACTTATAAGATTTTTCAGCAAAAGATTTATTTTGATTTAGTACGTAAATTAATAAATGAACATCGGTAACAACAAGCTGTGGGGTTGACTATATACATTGCACTATTAATAATTAAATCTTTAGATAATCATTGTTAACCAATATCCCAATAAATAATTTTATCGAATGTTCTCTGTTAGCCTTTATTTATGTTTTTTTCAAAGGACTACATACTGCTTGATCTATGGCCTCTTCATTAGCATATCCAATTCATTCTTTGTATATGCCTATACCACCTCAAACAATACATTTGTGTTAGAAACTGGACACATGTTTTTACATTAGCTAGATTTGCGATTGGTTTACCCATCAAATGAAACAAGATACTCCCTATAATTCTTAATATAAGATCCATTTATAGTTTAATTTCTTCGTTAAATTAAAGTAGGGTTTATATAGAGAGTAAGTGGAAGTAGTTTGGATATAAGAATTCTTGGTTATCCCCTCCATGTTGCAGAAACCACTCTCTTTTTTACATCATATTAAATAAGATAATAAATTATTATAAATTTGATTGTAATTGAGAAATAATTTAATTTTAAAGTTTCCTCACCTTCATAGCTCGGTATAATATGATCACTCAATCATATTAAATTTTCCGTGTATATACATTTTTCTTTTGGGGACTAAAATCTTTGGGTTATGAATTTATAGTTATCTAGTTATTGAAAGTTTGCATTCTATACGTTGAAGTAATTTTCTAGTGGCTCACAAATTTTTTAACGGAATTTGAAGTAGTCAAATCAATAATCATGAATTATCATAAAAGATATCTTATTACTGGTTTTACTGTTAATCTTATCATAAAGACCATAAGGAGTTTGATCACTAAAAAATTATTGTTTTTAGTCAAGACTATGACCATATACATGGGATGATGAAAACCATATATGTGTGTTCATATGGAATTTCTGGCACCGGTCAAAAGTGATATTGATTAAACGTAATTTTTGTTTGGATATGTTTTTAAATTTTGAAAACCTATATAGACCTACCTTAAAAGTGTATGTTGCATAAACCTCTCTTCTGGTTTTGAGATTCAACTTTCATCTACCAAATTGTTACGGCCCATTTGGTTTGATTACATAAAATGGATTGCTGCAACCTTGATGTACATTCAAGTGTTTGATTAGTAAGTAATTCAATATAATCCTAATTACAACAAATCACAACAAATCAAGTAATCTCCACTACATAAATTTGGCTATATAATCCAAATTACAATTTGTATGAATTAACATATTGAATATTTATGCCTTTTAAGAAAAAGGTTTATTTATAAAATATGAATTTCAATTTTATGATTCATTGATAATATACCAAGTAAATACCCTGTAATCATTATTTCATTTCATTCCATGCTTACTCATTACGTTCCCTTGAATTCCATGAACCAAACGGATCATTATTTAACCGTTAAATCACAACATTGAACCATCATTTTGACTAAAATGCCCTTAACATAAAGATTACTTAATAATCAATTAATCAGATGTCTTTATCCAAAATTTAAAAATAATTTTAACATATAGTTTCACATTTTTTGTGTTACTTTTACGTTGACTATAATGTATATCATAAATTAATTAATTTTTTAATTATAGTTATTTATTTTCTAATAAATTTAATTTTTTAATGTGCTTTATTTATTAAAACTTACTTATGATGCATTTTTTAAATAATTATGTTGACCAAAATATTTTACAATATTGTATAGATATGTATTTTCTTTACGTGTTCTAGAGAGCGAAGAGGACAGGAGGGGAGCTCTGACGACGTTCATCTTGTGAGCAATGGAAAACGGAGACTGACGGTACGGTTAGAGGCTATGCGCTTATGCGTAAAAAAATTCCATATGTCATATTTTGATTGGTTAACTGGATAATTAAAATGTCTAGTGCTGAAGGTAAGTTTAGTCTTTTTTATTAATATACGTTCAGGTTGGGACAAAACTGGAATGGCATTCTTTATTTGGTAAATAACATTAAGTTTATCAAAATGACGCGTCGTTTAAGTAACTTATGATAATAAATAGACCTTTTGACGAGTTGAATCAAATATGCTTGGGCTTAGAAAAAAGGTTTGGTTCCCATCAAAAGCCCGACGGCGTTTCTGTCTGAAAAGATTCTATCATCACCTACTGAAAATGATGCTTGAGCGAAACTACGTTGTAATAACAAAAAAAAAAAAAGGAAATTACGTAACATAATATCTTAAACATGTCGCAACTCTTATATACGAAATTCCCTCTTTCTTTATTCAAAGAAAAAAATTCTTTTTTTAGTAGAAACTGATAGCCATCATAACTTCAAAACAAGCAAATAGAAGACAAGACCATATAACTAACTTTCCTCATCAATCTCCGCCTCTTGATATAGAAGTGGTGATCGATCAAAGATATAAAAACTATCTTCCATACTAAGAGAGAGGATTAAGAATATAAGATAAATAATAAGCAAGATGGAAAATTTTCCCATCTATATGGTTGACCATTATTGCTTGCCAGTCCCTATCTAAAATTAACCTAGTATCATTGATATCATTAAAAAGATGAGATCCATAACACCCCCTTACAATCAAATCGAGGCTTCAATGCAATTCGCTAAAATGGCTATGTTTGTTTCAGTTTTAGATAAGTACATTTATGTAAATCGAGATAAAACTTATTTACATATTTATCTTATAAAACATAAATTATGTTAAAAAATTAATTTCTACTACTAATTCAAATGGACAAGCAGTATGACTGGTTGAAGGAGCCAAAAATTCCGAGAAAATGACTATATTGTTGTATCCTCTCCTCACTAGGGGTGTGCATACAGTATGATCAATCACAGTTTGAAGCTTTCTTCTAGGAAGTCACCTCATATGCCCGCATACCAATAGAAAATATCCCCCCTCCTGAAATTCTCTGAATGCATAATGTATGTATAAAAGCTCAATTCATTCAAGTGATTTTTTTTGTCACAAAAGAAGTGATATGATCTTCACATATCATATATCTAATTATATCTTTTGAATTTTAACTAAATTAATCGAACTATATCATCTACTTGGGTATCTCAAGCACAGAATCTTATTCAGACAATATAGAGCTTGGTATCATGCTTCAGTTAATCTAAAATTTATAATAATGTTTAAGAGTTTAAAGGGGGAATCATCATATATTTAGCAATTACACACACACTCTCTCTCTCTCTCTCTATTTTAGATCAACAATTTTTTCATGATGAGTTAATTCAAAATTATTTTAAACATGTCGGAACTCTTGTATCTGAATGCATAATGTATGTATATAAACAATTCATTGAAGTGATAGGTCTTATTGAAATGAGAGAAAAAAAGGTTAAGAGTTTACAAGGAAAAAAGCTTCATATCAATTACACACACATATCCAAATAAATTGTTTATTTTATTTATTTAGTTATGAAATCCTGACTACTTACAAGGTTTAACTGTCCAATCTATGTGCCTATAAAATGAATCAAATACAATTAGCCTCCACAAATTGAATATTATAATCCAGCTAAGAATGAAATTTACGTAACGTCTTGTAGTTGTCGGCTTGCGTTTTGATTTCATGCATGGACCGGTTTTCAAATTCAAATAAATGCAAAAAAGGTAGTTTCAAATGTTCTTCTTGAAAGTCGCTTTCTGACATAATAAAGTCATGTCTTGCACTACATTATGACATATCATGGATAAGGTTGCAAAGTAGTTTCTTTCATAAACACTTCCTTAAATATAAATATAACCACTCCCAACTAGATGAAAGTTGTAATTTTGGTAATTATACATAAATATTTTATTGCGTTTGTATTAATTAAAGATCATAAGAGTCTAACAAACAGAAAACAGAGGAAATAGTAATCAGTGATATAATACATGCATGGAGAAGCAAAAACGAAAAGGACTTGGAAAAGTATAAAGGTTATGGGAGCTTCCTAATGATGACTAAAATAGAGTGTGTGTGTGTGCGTGCGTGTCTGTGTGTATTACAGGGTTTGACAGAGGCTTCTGTAGTTAATGATAACATTAATTTTGTTAACCTGAACAGAGAAGAATCCCTTCTTGGTGATGATGTCAGCCACTTCGTTTTTATTCTTAGGATTTAAATAATTTTATGAAAGAATGAAATTTTACGACGTAATCATCCAAATAAAGAGAATTTATCCAAAGTGTAATTTGTGAGAGTAAAAGAAATTATAAAATAATAATCAATAAAAAATAATGAAATAATAATGATATTGTTATAAGTATGATCATGAAGACGATAATAATAACAATAAGTTAATAAATTGCCTAAAAAGGTGAAATAGTTGTATCATTTGATTAATTTTGCATGAAGTGCTTTAACAACTTGATTTAAAAGTCAAACTTTTACCAATAAAAAAGTCAGATTCGATTGGCTTCTTTGATTTTATTTTATTTTTTCCAAGTATAAAAAAGTCAGATTCCATTTTTACCAATACAAATAGTTGTATCATTTGCAATTAAATTGCATGAAGTGCTTTGACACTAAATATAGGCATATCTCAGTAAAGATTCAAACCAGTTCTCCATGTTGTAGGGACGGATCCTTTGATTTTAATTTAATTCAATGATTAAAAAAAGCTTTTGTTAGATTTTTGGACACACATATAGTCTAATATTATTTATTTAAAATTATATTCATTTTTGGACACGCATATTAGATTTTTCGTTATTGGGAAGATTATGTAAAATTTTGAGTATCAATACTGATATTGAAAATTAAAAATAAAATATACATTAAAAGTTTTGTAATCTTCATTTTATTGAAACAAAATTTAGTTGCGGCAGCAAGTAACCCCATTGTGTAGCTGGAGTTCTCTAATCGTCTGGTGGGGCAGCTTGATTCAAAAGTCAATACAATAACTAAGAACATCTTTTGAAAGTCAAATAATTTATAATTAATTTCTTTGAATTGGATTTTCACTCACTAATCAATCCAATGTCTTCAACTAAAATATTTGAGAAATTGATGTGCCAGCTAGCACCATTAATTTTACATTTATGATTCCTATTAATCATTATTCTTAATAAAAGTAATAGATAACCGGTTAAAAATTAGTTATGTTAGTTATTCATAACAAATATGATTAAATTTTTTGAAGTAACATCTTTCATCATATACTCTTAGATGAAAACTCTTAATTAATTTATGCAATTAAGAGGGATGTTACGGGGAAAATTATAAATTTTATAATCAAAGTGGATTGAGATATTATATTTATGAATGAATTCAACTTCCTAAATATTTTTAATACTACCATTTTATTTTTTTCTTTTTAATACTAAAAGTCTGGTCTTATCTAGGAAAATAGCAATGATTCCAGAAGCTTGTACTGACCATTTTCATTCATTCACATACCATTGCATATAATCCATCAAATTACCAAAAACAATAGACGCCATAACGCGTTCTTACTAGCTGCTTAAAGAAACGAAGAAAAGTCAAGTCAAGAGAGAGTTACAACTTCTTGAAACTCAAAGACGGAGAGGTGCCACGTAAAAGTCAAAAGCTAAGTGCTAATCATGAACAAACAACAAAGTATATATTACTGTACTGATCAAATAAAGCATGCACGCAAAGTCGAAATCGAAAACCGCTAAGAAAAGCCCAAAATAAAAAGCGTTTGCATGAAAAGTCAAGTACCTTAATATGCCAAAGGCTCAATATTCGACTCTTCTATATAGAAGGCAAAAATTATCAAGATCAAAACCAATACAGACACTAGAAAACAATTTTCTGTTTCCTCGATATTATTCACAAATCATATATAGAATAGTACAAAAGCTCAAAGCATCATGACAATAGATCTTAATGCAATTTACTTGTATTGATTGAGTAAGGATTTAACCAAATGAGTATTTTTACCTGTAGGAAATTGAATAAACTTTAATTAGATACTTTAACTACTTGATATTTTTCTATAATTAGTTATGAATTTTTAAATTTGACCAAATTTTTCAAGTTATCAAGTCAATAGTGACATTTTGGTAGATTATGAGATTTCACTTGGTTAGGTAATTCTAACATATGGAATGTGTTCAAGTGGTCAAGTTAAGCTCTCTAATGCATGATAAAGGGTTAGCAAACGTCATTCTTCTTCATTTTTGTTAGGTACTGTTTGGTTCCAATGATAGAAACTTATTCTTTTATTACATTTGATTTTTTGTAAGAAATTACTGTTGGGGAATTTATTAAACTAATTTGATGCTTGAAGGTTATATGGTTGCTAATATATGTAGTGTGGTGTTGTTTTTGCTTGATTGTACAATGCACACAAGATTTTTGATGAAATGCATAAATAAAATTGGGTGGTAATGAGTGAGAAAGTTGAGGAAAAGGAAGCTTGCGTTATTAATTTCAATTTATATGCATGATAGGTTTTTGATAAAATGCTTAATTCTTGAAGGTTATATGGTTGCCAATCTATGAAGTATGATGTTATTTGTTGCTTGATTTATAATGCACGAGATTTTGATGAAATGCATAAATGAATTTTGGTGGCAATGGGTGAGAATTAAAGATGGGGAAAATTAAAGGAAGTTTGTGTTATTAATTTTAATTTATATGCATGATTGGTGTTTGATAAAATTTGGAAGACTAACATTAATATGAGTAGCAAGATATCTCTGCAGTATCCTATATGCTTCATAAAATGTTTGATGGGATGAATGCTTGGTTAGAATTTAACTATCAAACACACACGCACATGCTTGTTTTTTGTTGTCCAAATAGGCTTGATTTATGTAGATGCTGTTTACTGTAGCTTGTTGTTGTTGTTTATTAAATGCATGTTTGCATATATTTAGTTAAAATTATATAGAAATTTTAAAAGGGATGTAGGCTTCTTACGTCCGTTTTGTGGAAAAAGGGCGTGAGAAGTGAGACTTTGCAAGTTCGTTTTAGGAAAAATTGGTGTGAGATCTCTATTTCTAACGTCCATTTCTAAAACGACATCACATAAAAATACGTTTAATATCTCACATAGATGTTCCCCACAGAATGGAAGCGAGAAGGCAAAAAAAAATGAACATGAAAAATGCATACTATAGTAGCAATCCTGTTAATTACAATAAATCTAAACAAAGTGGTCAAACGATCTATTTGAGCCCTTGAACTGGTAAGAACAAGGGCCTGAGTGTTGTAAGACACTACAACTTTAATTAAATCGTGATAAATTTGTTAGTTTAATAAATGATTCTAGAGAAAATCCACTCTCAAGTATGAAAGTGCATGAAGCAACTTTTAATTTTTTCCCTAAAATTCCAATATTTTCAAAATGAGGGATATAACATATTTTAAATTATGCATTCAAATATGACCTAATAACATTAAATGCAACCTAGAGACTTAAATGTTAAATGCTAACTTAAATAAAACAACATAGAATTAATTCAATGAACTTGGAAACTCAAAAGTCAAAACTGCCAACTAATTTATAATTTTTGTACAAATACAGTTAATAACATATAATTAACATATTAAGCGAAAAGTGTGATTTCTTTGACCCAAATGAATCCTCTTATGTATAGCACTTGGTCCAAGCCCTTGAATTTGAAATCTCCAAGTCCAAAATATTGTCATCAACTCTATTTCCATCCTAAATTAAATTAATGACGTCATTGAAGTCTTCATTAACATTAGTTGATCCAATTATCATTTTCTTTGTTAAAACATTTTACCTAAGCTCATTTAATGCTTCCTTAATTCTCTTTATTCTTGCTCTTGCGAATGGTGTAATATCCAAAATTTCAATGACTGGAAATAAAGGCCAAACTGGTAGTTATGAGTTGAGTCAGAGCCCAGAGATATGTAGTATAGAAAAAGATGAAGGTAATGGACCGGAAAGATCACGGTCAACCTAGCCCTAAAGTACTGTATTCCATTAGAGCTTTACAGTTAAACGTGCCTGACCTGGAGAAACAACATGATTGGTAACCTTATGGGAAGGACCCAAATGTCATTAAAAATAAAGGTAAAGGGCATTATGGTAATTAAGGGAAAGTGTAAGGCATTTTGCTCATTTGACCAAAGTCAAAAGTCAACTTGGTCAAAGTTTGACAAAAAATATTAGAAAAAATTCATAAAGGCCCAAAATGTGGAGAAAAAGTCACTGATCGGTATGTAAAGCCCAATTTTAGTTAAATCGACATAGATTTCTATTGAGAGAATTTTAAAGGTCATTTAATTTTGGTATTTTTATTAAATAATTAGCCAAAAATAATTATTTGAAGTATCGGGAGGCTTCAATCATCTGATCTCAAAGCAGGGAAAAAAAGCTTGAAATTTCTTGTATTTTATAAAATTTTGTTGCCCAGAATATGAGAAAAGCAATTTCCTTGATTGGAAGGAAAATACCCGGAGAAGCCTTGGAGTTGGGTTTTTTCTTTAAAAATTAATTAAAAATGTTCCATGAAGCCTTTTGAGAAAAGAAAATGAGTGAGAATTTCAGTATTAATTTTGGGAATTTTTGGTGGCCTCGGATCTAGTTAACTATCGGAAAGTTGCTCTATTGGTGTTACGATAGCGTAAAGTAACTTTATGGAAACATAAAATTTCCAAAAAGTATTGTTGCCATAATGAATCTTTCCACTTATTTTAGCCATATTTGAAGGTTAAAAGTTGTCATAATTGGGGTTAAACAAGTGGTAGAATTTATCAAAACAAAGTTACTTTATCGATGTAAGTTGTACTGGATCTTGGATACTTGTTGCCATTAGATAAAATCTGATTTTCCCACTTTTTTGACAGCCATATGGATCAGTTTTTGGGCAGAAAATATCATGGTTGTGTTGGCTAATTATGAGCCATTGGATTATTTATTAAAAGCAAGATTCAATCTCAACCATCCACCTCATTTTACATGTGATTAAAGAGGCATTTTTGCCTCATCATCCCCACCATTTTCACTCAACATTTTAGCTGGAAAAACAGCAAGAGAAGACGCCATCTTCAGCCCAAGAACAAGGAGAAAAGTTCCAAAAATTCTAAAGTAAGTTGGATTCTCTGGCAACATTTAGCATATTTGTGATCCAAGCTTCTACCTTTCTATTGGTTTAGATTTTTTATTTTGACTCTCTATTGCTTGCTGGAAAATTCGATTTTGGTGAGAGAGAAATGTAAAGGAGTGGGATTTTGATGAAATAGTTGGTGGCAAATCACTCCTTACATGAAAAGGAGTTGATTGATGTATATATTGTGTTGTTTTGTTGGTTGTATAAATTTTGAGAAATCACTCCTTGCATTATCATTGATTCTTTCATGAACTTTATAAGGATCATCTCCTCTTAGAGCTAATTTTGATTTTGAGTAGGAAACCTTTATTTTCTCATATGCACCCACCCCAAATCATTAGTTTCAAAAAGCTGGTGGGATTTTGAACTTCAATTAAATACGAAACCAACTTTATAAAAAGATGGTGGCATTTTTTAATAAAGTTGAACTTTGCATAAGATCATACAACATCCATTTAAAAAAACCAACGTTTGTAATGTCAACTAGCTAAAAATTTATTTAAATATGCATAAAATCATACATCCATTATTAGAAAAACCAACAACTAATGTCAACTAGGTAAAAAAATATTTAAATAGGCATAAGGTCATACTTCAATTATTTGAAAAATTTACAACTTATGTCAACCATGTGAAAAAATTATTTAAAGATGTATAAAATTATATGTAACATCCTTATTTTGGGGATTTATAGTTAGTTGTTGTTTATATTTTAGTTAGTCAAAAAAAAATAAAACAAATTATAATTTAAAAGAAGAATACAATTCTGATTATTTATAAAAGAATAAATATAATAAATAATGATAATTAATTATATATGTGTAAATTTATTTTATTATTAAAATAAGTAATAAAAAAATCGTCTAAGTAAGCCTTTTAATTACAATTATTATTTTCATTTTTTAAAATATATATAATATTATTTTAATATATATAATATTATTTTATTTTATTTAAAAAAAAACCCTAACCCTAAACCTACCCTTACTCCTATATAAAACCCTTTTTCCCTTCACTTCAAGCCCAAAACGCCGCTACAGTCCACAGCAGTTTCGGTGCTCTTTCGCTCCCTTTCATTTGGTTTCTTTTCCAAAGCTACGGTACAATGTCTTCTTCTTTTTCTGCACATTGGTCTTGTCAATCCTTGTGATTTTTTATTTTCACCGTCTTTCCATAGTCATTCTTGTTCTTGTTGCAGATATGGAATGTGTTCATTTTATTTTGTATTTGTTTTTCTTCCCTCTCTCTCTTCCATTGACCAAAACCCCCTCATTTAATGCATTTCATTGCTCTGACTTCCTGCCTTTTCATTGTATAGCTAAGAGCCTACAATCCAACTAATGGGTACTTGTAATAATATTCTAATAGCCTACAAAGCTCCACCCACCTAATAGACAACATAAAATTTTATATTCTTATTTTTTTAACATTCAATTCTTATGCTATGCTAGATGTAATAAAGAGTGAACAAAAATTTATAAAAAAAAGGGTATTTGCATAACTGCACCAAACCCAAGCTGAAATGGGTGGCGTACTGTTCTCTATGTCTTCACTATCGAATCATACACACTTGTTCCATAAAGAAAAAATAATAATAAGATAAATAAATATATACCTATGTGTGCGGATTATGAGTGCTATGTGAGTACAATGAGAATGTGTATGTGCATAGAAAGTCTGTGGGTGTTATCTTGGGTTTAACAAATAAAAAAAAAGAGAAAATCATAACCAAGAAAAAGCCACAATAGTTATAGGTGTGTGAATATATATAGTATATGTATGTTCCTTTTGTTTTCTTTTCTGTTTTTTTTAAATGCACCTACT
This sequence comes from Vachellia pachyceras, assembly GCA_025593235.1. NCBI lineage: Eukaryota > Viridiplantae > Streptophyta > Magnoliopsida > Fabales > Fabaceae > Vachellia > Vachellia pachyceras. The sequence goes on along the minus strand of JANTPZ010000405.1, from coordinate 7,460 downwards.
GTGTGTTGTGTGTATATGTGTGTGTGAGTTATTGCTCATTTTTTTGAAAAAAATGTATTATCTCAATATTTAAATTAAAATATCTGAATAAAAATTTATAATATTATCATTATTTTCACAACTTTATTATTATTACTATTTCCTTTCTCAACAAACAACATTTAAATTTTAATAGAGGTTCTATTATAATTAAATATTTTATCTTTTAAAAATATATAGGCTAACCTGCATCTTGGGTTAATAATATGTGGGTGTAGAGAGCATTTTTAGATATTTAGAGTATCATTGAAGTAGTCTTAAAATAAATTAAATTAATATATTGATAGAAATTTATATGTGATTTTGTATACTCTCATTGAGAACTTTGGAGTGACTTTTGTGTGCTTGCCTGTAAGCAACTTCTATATACTTGTGAACCGTATATGATTACGTTGTGATTGAACTATGTTTTATGTATTTTTGGAATGAATTATATAAATGCAAATATCTAAAGTTTTCACTATATATTTTGGCATGAAAATTTTTATAACTGTCATCACGATTGCATTGTGATTGGATTGGAGTATGGAGGAGAAATATGTATACTGAAATTTTGTCACGTGATAGGCCATCACTTAGTGCATAGTGGATGGCATTTGTAGGGCCCCTTTACCATGTCTTTCCTTTGGCCAGGATTGCATTGGAATTGTGGGACATATGACGCCTCCTTGATTTTCTTTTAAGGAGGGGAGCCATAGTACTTGAGCTTTATACTTTTGGCCGGGTGCATCTTAAGAAACTGGTGAACTTGAGACAATCCAGTTACATGGATAAATTTCTGTTGGACTATGTGTTAGCCTATGGCTCTAGTCAACGGAATAAGGATGGATGGTGTTATAAGGGTGGTTGCGTATTGTATAATTACACATAATTTGTGATGATAATTGTGAGTTATAAACTATGAAAAATATGAAAATTGTTTATATGATGATTTTTACATATACATAAGTATTTATAACTTAGTTTTTCCTTTAAATCATATGCAGTCTGCTTGTGTGTGATAGAAACTTTCAGTAGTTACTGGAGCATGGAATCTCATCCCTTTATATTAACATTTTTCAGGTGATTGTTCTAGTAGGCAGCAAGGGAAGGTACCTTTGGAATGAACCTTATTGGCTCTCTTGTACCCTTAAGCACATGCTATCATTTTAAATTGCCACGACTCTAAAACTTCTGCATTTTTTTATTCACTCTAATATTTTGGGAGGATCTGGATTGCTATTATTGACATGTATTTTGGATGGTTTGATGTTTCAAAGAATTGATGTTGGAAATCCTCTTTTTTTTGTATATGGCCAAAGCTTTATTAAGCATTTTGGTTAAAAAAAGTTTTGGTTGTTACATCATACGTAGGTGAGTTAGATAACATGTCTGAGGTCAACTAGAAAAATAAGAGGCAACATGGTATTCCTGTGATCAAATAGCATCTTATTGTCTAGATATAAATTTGACGTATACAACTTGGATATGACATGGTGAACTCATAAGGATTATGCTATCCAAGAAGAAGAAAGTAGTGAATAATGATTCAAGTGATAGAATGGATGATATGTGATATTTAGGCTAAGTCATTTACTTGGTTCTCTCTTGTATACAAGAGCTTGTACAACTATGCAAAGTCATCTTTTTGTATCTAGGGTGTACTGATAAAGTATACATGATTGTGAACCCTGTCAAAATTATTGAACTTAAAGGTAAGAAGTCGGTGGACGGATGCTAATTTCAGATAATTGCTTGAGTTGCTTAATGATTTGCTTCCATAAGGAAATTCACTTCAAACAAGTATCTACGAAGCTAAGAAAGCTTTGTGATTGATGGGAATGGAGTACAAAAATGAGTGTTAAAGGTTAAATAAGTGTCTAAAATGTGGCATTCTATGATACAAGTTGAATAAGAACATTGAAGGTTATAATGATAATATTACCAAAGGGTCTCCTTTAAAGATTTTGTGGTACCTTTCGATGATACCTCAATTTAAATGTGCTATACTAATGTTGTAGAAGTAAAAAAAAACTTTAAATGCAATTTTGATGAAAGGATAAGTTACAGAAAACTTCAACACTTGATCAATTATTCTTAATAGAAGATAATAGAGTAAATGTATCCTAAACTTTGTAAGGAGCCAAGAAACCTTTGACTTGCACTTTGCATAGATGGAATCAACCCTTATGGTAACCTGAGTAGTACACATAGTGCTTGGCCAGTTCTCCTAGTCATATACAACTTGCCTCCTTGGTTGTGTATAAAACACAAGTATATCATGTTGTCCATAGTAATATCTAATCCAAAATAGTCAGTAAATAATATTTATGTCTACTTAGCACCTTTTGAGGACTTAAAGTTGTGGATATGTTTTATGCCCATAAGCAAGAGTCCTTTAAGCATTGTGTCATGATCCTCACCACTATAAATGACCTTTTTGCATATGGGTTTTTGTCAGAATATAGTGTTAAGGGGAATAAAGGATATCATATATGTGAAGAAGGCACACACTACGTCCAACTTAAGCATGGAAGGAAGAAAAGCTACCTTATGCCATAAGGTTTCTTATTCAATACCACCCTTACTGCAGATTAAAGATGGTTTTTAACAATGCATAGGAGATGAGAGAATCAAGATAAATTGTTACATTTTGGTGGACTTTGTGAACATTTTCTTCATTTCTTTCTCTTCTGACCTCTTATCTATTCTCTCCTTCCTAAACTCTTTCTTGACTCAATCAACTTCATTCTCTCCTCTTTGGTAACACTTTCAAGCTTTCCTCCCACTCCTTTCATTTCCTGTACCTCTTTCTTCTTCTGCTCTTTCGTTAGAACCTTCTTCTCCACCATGTATGTGGCACAAAAATTAGAAACTTCAAAGAAACTTCAAGCAGTTTTTCAAGGATTAGTGACAAGGCAACAGAGATAGAACATGCACCATTACCATAAACTGTAGTATAATCATTCTAGCAGTGATGAGAATCACGAATCGTAATTCAAAACAACTGAATAATTTAGTGTATTCCAATACGATGCGTCATGAGATGGTGCAAACCCACTAGGGAAAGTTCCCAAGAACCCACAGCCAATCTAAAATATACGCATCCCAAGAAAGCTATACAAAGGTCAACGATCCACTTGAACCCTTAAACACGAAAGAACAAGGACCCCAAGTGTTGGAAGACGCCACAAGGTTGATCAAGCCTTGATATGTCTGTTAGTTCTAAAAATAACCCTAGAGAGAATCCTCTCAAAGTGCATAAAAATGCAAACTGTCATTCAAAATCCATGTCTTCTGTCCAAAGAGGCGGTACAAAGTATTTAACTGAAATTCACCAGTCTGACCTAATTTGCATTAATTGCAAATATTAAACTCTAATTAAAAAAAGGAAACTATTAGAAAAAAGTAAACTCAAAGTTGCCTAATTTGCAGCAAATGCAAAAAAGGAAACTCTTCAAAATAGCAAACTCAAAAGTTACCTAATTTGCAGTAAATGCAAATTTTAAATCTAATTTAAAATAGGAAACGCTTAAAAGAAGAAAATTCAAAAGTTAAATTTGCCAACTAATAAGTAATTTTCGTGCAAATAAAAACCGTAAAATAGTATCATCATTTAAAGCCCAAGATGTGCTTATTTAGGCCCAAATGAGTCATTCCACGTGAAGTACTTGGCCTAAGCTCTTTAGTTTGATGTCTCTATGCCCAAAACTTGATCCGCAACTCCATTGTTAGGCCAAATGAGATTAGTGACGTTTTACCTTCTTTGATTGGACCACTTGAAATTTGCAAAGGCTAATTTGAATTTGATGGTCATGCTGGGTCGTATCATTCTCTCTCTCCTCAAAGAGATTCTTCCTCGAATCTTCAGCATGTGAGTAAAATAAGGGCACGATACTTCTTGAGGATAAAATCCATCAGGTGGCTTCTTAGGGAAAAATCTAAGAATACCTGCAACACACTAGAATGAGAATGAAAGCAATTATTAATATAATCACTAACCAAGGAATTATCCTTGCAATAATTCGAAATCTCACTTTTCTCATAAATATTTTCATATTTCTTTTCACTCAATTCAAAACTCTCCTTTTTACTTTCTTTATTTTGAGAACAATTTGTACTCTCAAACTCCTTTTTTCCTTCAAACAAAACTTTTTTCTTTACAAGAATCTCACAAAAATCATTCCCACTTGTATTTTCTCTTTTCTTTTAATCATTGAGGGGATCTTTTTCAACCACACTGTTAACACTTGGAATTAGATTTTCTTCTTCTATGCACTTTTTTGCATGAACTTCAGCATTAAATTCTTCTTCAATCACAATATCAATACTTGGAATAGGGAGGTCTTCCGCTATACATTCTTTCTCAAGATCTTCAATATTCAATTCCTCTTCCTCCTTGGTTGTCTCTGTAATAGGGGCAACAACAATCATAGGTTCAATCTCCTTTGAACTTGATCTACTTTTTGAAATTTCCCCTTGCTTGATTCTGCTCTCATGCTCTGCAACTAGAGGAACCAAGTCTTTGACATCCAAGAAGATACACATCCTTGCAAAATTGGCTAACTCAGGATTAAGCCCACGTACAAAATGATCCTTAGTTGCCATTGGAGTTTTCTTCACACAAGCTCTCATCATAGCTAACTCCAACTCTTGAAAATATACATCAACACACATGGAGCCTTGTTTCAACTCTTTCAACTTTCTATAAAACTCACGTTTTGACTTAGAGTAATGACTAGACATCTATTGATCTGCATTGGCAGCCATCCTTTGAAGTCCTCGTAGTAAGTGCAAATCTTAAATCTAATTTAAAATAGGAAACTCTTAAAAGAATGAAATTCAAAAGTCAAATTTGCCAACTAATAAGTAATTTTCGTGCAAATAAAAGCCATAAAATATTATCATCATTTAAAGCCCAAAATGTGCTTATTTAGGCCCAAATGAGTCCTTCCATGTGAAGTACTTGGCCTAAGCTCTTTTGTTTGACATCTCTAAGCCCAAAACTTGATCCGCAGCTCCATTGTTAGGCCAAATGAGATTAGTGACGTTTTTAGCTCCTTTGATTGGATCACTTGAAATTTGCAAAAGCTCATTTGATTTTAATGCATCATGCTAGGTCGCATCACAATAACTCAGTATCATTATCATTTAATATTAGTAGTTTAATATAAAAATATAGCATTATTGTATAGCTATAATTCTGTAATAATAAAATGGTTAACATCTTGCAAAAATCAACAATAACTGACTTTAGTAATGGGCAAAAAATATCATGATATAGGGAGAATTAGGGATAAGTTCCCAATTGGAAAATCAATTGTAGAATGAGACCTTCCAAATTATGCAACTGACCTTCCACATTATGCAACTGATCTTCTATGTTATGTGCAACTAAGCTTCCACATTATGTAACTGACCTTCCTAACATGTAACTGAGTTTTCACAATATGTAATTGAGCTTCTATAAGGGTAATGACATGTCACATTCTCTAATTAATTCTCCAATGGAGATTTACCCCTAATTCTCCCTATATTATAACTAGTGATCTTAACAAAATTAAGTAAGATCACATATTATATTTCCAACATACCCCTCAAATTGATACTACTTAGACTCATAAATTGTCAACTTGAAAATACAATCAACAAGGGAGTGATTTGACTAAACCATACAATAACAATTTCAATTCACAAGACAATATGTAGAACTCTGGTTTGTCGTACAGTAATGATGTCAACATCATGTTCTAGTTCATTTGTAGTGCTTCCTACTAGATGCCAAAACTTCTAGCTTTAACCTTTTATTTGAATTTCAACCACATGATTGCACAGTCCATCTACTATGGCTTGGCTATAATGAGTTATATTCCAAGTCCGGCTAAATACATCAATTCTTCATGCCTCCTACCTTATGCAGTATCTTCTCTACTTCAACTTCTTATTGACACTAACACATGTATATGAGGACATACAAGTGATGCTTTGAGAAATTATTACATGGACTCTATTTTTGTCTGTGTCCATGAATTTGACCATCCTCAACTTGGCCTCCATTTCTCATTGTTTTCACATATTAAAAAAAACAACTATCTATTGTTGCTTCTCTATAATCTCCATACATAGAACCAGCACTTAATTATCTCATTAGCATTTATTGGACCACATTATAACACATGCATCTTCTTATACCTTCTTGTATGGAAGGATCATTATGGCATTTGTTCCTTATCGACCCAAATATACCAACTTACTTTTAAACTAGTACCAAGAATTTGGTACTTTATTGTTTCTCCTATTGCACTGATAAGAGATCGTGTAGCAAGATATACTTCTACTACTTCTGCACTATGGATAAACTCTATCCCTTTCTCTGTATACCACGATTCAGGAAGCAATTCTTTTGGGACTAGTGACACTATGTCACTATCACAAGAACCCAACTACATGCAATGCAATGTGTGGCATTCCTTGAAACAAGTGAAAGGTATGTGAACTTGATCATATAATTAACAAAATTATCAATCTTTGGCTAATACAGAATATTGACTAAAAAGAGAAATAGGAAGCGAGAGGATTGGAAAAACTATCAAACCAATGCTTTCTTATGTGAGTACCAAAAAGTTGGTCTTAGAAGGATGCCCAAATTCTTGATATCATGCAAGACTATTTGTCTACCATTCTTCATAAACACTAGATCTTGACAAACTAGAGAAAAATCTTGAATATATATAAAAAAGAAATGTTTAAATCTTGTAAATTAAAATAGATATATAATCTAGCAAGAATATGATAGTTACAAGATTGTTGACATTTTATTTGTATATAATTGAAATAACAAAATTTTATCCCAGAATTAAATAAGCCAACTAAATGGCTCAATTTTCTCCTACTAATTAGGCTTTTATGTGAGTTTATTATTTAAAATTGAAATAAAAAAGTTCATGCAAAATAAAATGAGGCAAATATACGATCTACAAAACTGAAAATGCCACGTGGCAAGTAATAAGGATGCAGTGGTCCCAACTTTCATATTGTTATAAATTTAGTTTGGGATAAGGCATTTACATTTGCGTCTGTATTTTTTTTGGAGATTTCAAATTAAATTAGTTGCTTGAATAGGTTCTTCATTTTAATCGATCTTTTGAAAGTATGGGTCTCGCTATTCAATGATCATTTATCCATGATTTATAGTTTCTTTTTTAAGAAGTATGGATATATTTTTTTGTTGAAGAAATATGAATATTACTATTAAAAGCATACAATTACAAACAATAAAAGTTAACAACTAGAGAAAATAGAAAACAAAAAAATTTAAAAAGCATATGTTTGACATGAGTCCATGCATGTCCCTAAGCCCAATAATGTCATGCTAACAATCACCTCCTTTTGCCTACTAACCCTTTATCATTATCAAAGCTATAGTAAAACTATGCCCATTC
>JANTPZ010000404.1:0-31321 GCA_025593235.1 Vachellia pachyceras | reverse complement strand
CCTCCCTCGCACCAATCGAGGGCGAGAAATCCACCGGCTTTTCCAGAAGCCGCGCAGGCGACGTCGGACTTCTCGACGAGAGTGACGACGGCGCCCTTCTTGGCCAGAAAGTAAGCCGTGCACACGCCTATAACTCCGCCACCACACACGACCACTCGCTTCGGAGGCTGGTTTGGCTCCATAGGTAGTGAAGACGACCGAATCGACAGTACTGGAGAGATGGAGAACCGGTTGTACGGGTAGGGTCGCGAGAACGGAGCGATCAATGAACGTGGAGCTGCCACCAGACACATGGTGCCGATTAGGCGGTGTGTTGGTTCTCCTTTTTGGAGCTGACACGTGGGCTACCACCGTCTGGTCAAACTAATGGGTTTCGTTTTTGGATGCCTTTTTTTTTTATCAATCCTTGTCATTGGCATGCAGAGGTCTTGTGCCGTGTTCAAAATGTCGAGGCCCAGGGTGAGGCCCGTGGCATGAAGAGCCCAACTTCATTTCTTCATCAGAGGACCTTGCACCAAGATGGTAAACAGTTTTTATTTGCTTAGACCCCTCTCGTTTTTTTTAATCTTTCTTAATTCGGCCATCTGCCCTCATTTGTACCCAATAGAAAGGTAAACAGTTTTACCAACTGAAATTGAATCCAGCTCGTGGTTGAGATTTGACCTGTTTACGTAAGTCGGGGTAAATATGTGAAGGAGGTTATCTTATTTTATAGAAAAACACCGTTAAACGGATTTTTGAACTCCTCAATAGGTTTACCAAACGGTGTAATTATGTGTTTTTCTCGGTCAGATTTTGTATGGTGGTACTTCTCAGGGCAGAGGATAACATGTGAGATATTTCTCCAGATTGACATTAACTCTTATCCACCCACTGCACCTTGACCTTGATTCGTCGTGTAAACTAGCAGTAACATGAGTGACAGGGCAAAAGTCGGAGGTTTATTTTATTTTATTTTTTTGCCAAGCAGAGGTTTAGTATCCATAATGCCCGTCCAAGATGTTTGATTCTGATATTTATTATTGTTGTCGTTTGGTTTGTTTGAGTCTTTTTTGTTTTTTGTCTTCACCGGTGTGGTTGGGTCATTATTGGTCCCCCAAGCAAGCTAAGGATATCACAAAATAATAAATATCTCCCATTATGGTTGTGTGGTTGTTACTTGTTGTTAGAACTTAGAAGCATAACAGGTCAGATTCCAACCTGAACATTAAAAAAAAAAAAAGGTTGACAAATTGTAAATCTAAAATATATTTTTTTTTAAAAAAAAATCAGCGTTGCGAGTCAGCTCATCGATCGTTAGCTCCATTCCCACCAAGTTGTCGTCCATTTGCTTCGAGGATGGCTCCTCTCTTACCTTTTTTTTTTTTTGGTTTGTTTAATCTTTAGAAGTTGGAAAACAGGAATGAGAAGGAGAAGAAAAGTAAGTAAAGTTAATTACCAATCAGTTCATATATTTGTTGGTGCGTGTGATGGGAACTGCAATATTATTTATAACAGCAACAGTACAGGTTTGAGCCGGCCAAGCTCTGTCTTTCACGGAGAAGGCGTTATCTGTTATTCTTGGCTTTTTTGGAATCCATTTAAATAAAGGAGTTGTGGATTTCAAGATAATTTTACAAATTTTAAGATATTATTACGAATTTTAAAATATTTTTACGAATTTCAAAATATTTCACCGAAACCAGTGTTTTCCAAATATTTGGGCTTATATAATCTACCGCAATCCTCCACCGAGCTTGATGCTGAAAGTCCCTTTCTTTATATATATATATATATTATACATATGATGCTTTATATAAAAGTCCGTTGATTTCTTTGAAGAGAATAAAGAGTTTAATTAACTGGTATATTTATCTTTTTTTTAAATTAAACTGATTGATTTATAAACTGATATAGCATCTAATGATACACATAAATATTTATTTTATAATTAAATAATTTATTTAATTTTTTTATGTCTTTAAAAAAATCTTCCGGCTGCTGTATCAAGGATCGAATATATAAATAATTAAACAAAAGGAAGATGAAGAAGCAAAACAACACTCCACTTTCATTCAACTTGCATTTTCGTTCTGCTTTCACGCTCTTTCCTGTTTGTTTGTTTATTAATTTGGAATATGACCGCACATTTTAAAACCACCGGAATTTCTAACGGCCCATGGTTTTCTCTCCATATCCACCTTTCCTTGTCAGAATATCTTTCCAATTTTTTTATTTATTATTTCAGTTATTTTTCGTGAATTACTTAATTGGGGTCTGGATATTATTATGACCACAACAGATATGTTACTCCTCACGCAGAAGGAATAGAAGGCGGTTTCATTTAGACGAAGAAAAAGTCCCCTCGCATATCAGCTTGTCTCAGAAAATTAAGAGGAGGCCTTATATTTTTTCAAAGTCTGCCCCAAGGTATATTTTTTTAACTTAGATTTGAAATATCTTTTCTAGTTTTTGATACCTAAAATAAAATATTATTTTTTGTAAATTTAATTTATAAAAATACACATAAATTAAATATAAAATATCTAATTTAAATTTTAGATAATACAACTTAAAGATATAAAATACACTTTATAAGATTGAATTTAAACTAAATATAAATCAGTCAAATTATCAACAAAAATATTTAATATTAATTAGGTTTACATTATGATCAGAAATTGTCAATATATTTTTTATAAATCAATTTTAATTCTTTTTAAAAAAATGGGTTGATGAGTTAAAACGTCGTTGCGAATAAAAAATGCCCGCGTCAGCTTTTTATTTACCGAATCTGTCATGGGCGGACTGAACCCATATTAGCAGTTCTGGCCCCTTAAAAAAGAAAAAAGAAATACTAGCTAGTTACGTTACAGTTAGGAGTCAACTTGTTTGAAGGTAAACTACTTCTTTGCTGAGTTCATTTCGCAACGCAAACATTATGGTTTGAATTGGACGAGATGTCCCTGGTTTTCTGCTCAACCACTCTTTTTTTTTTTTTTTAAGGTCCATGTCTTAAATGGAGGCACTGTTTATGTTTGGGAGTTACTTGGTCAAATCTCCCATTTTGCCTCTATCCCAACGTCTTGTTTTGTGTTTCACCTAATTCTTGATTATCTGTAATAAATAAATCTGCCAAATACGTACACAACTCTTTGAAATCTATTCGCCATTATTACAGGATTGAAAGTAATATGGTTGTATACGTTGAATGCTTAAAAACACTCCATCAATGAGGAATTTTTACTGGAGTAATGGTTTTTTCGGTGGGAATAGATAATGGCAATAATAATCATGTCTGAAAACGAAAAACGGATTATGAGATCGAGAGAGAGAGAGCCAAGGGATTAGGTGAGGAACGTTAATGATGATGAGTGACGACCAAGACTTGTACTTACAAAAACAACAAAAGAAAAACATGCTTTTATTTATCTGAAATAAAGTGGGAAATGGAGATGACTTCGTCAACCTCAGTGGCAGCATCAACTAACAGAGAACACAGCTGGGTGGGTGATCAAATAATCATAGCCTCAGAAACAAGCAGATCTCTCGACATGGCGCTTAACAGTTACACGTCACTATCAACAGCAGCAGAAGAAGAAGAATAGAACCACCACCACCACAAGTGTGTGTGTGTCTATATGATCAATTAATAATTAGACATACTATACGATACGATGATAAATGGATCATGAGATGCGAAAGAGAAAGGAGATTAAATAAACGGGGGACGAAGGGCAGGGTCCCAGGAGGCACAAAAGGCTGAAGAAGGAGCAGCCTAACTAAATTAATAAATAGGCAAAAGAAAAGGACCCTACATCCCAAACAAAACAAAGCACCAGGACGTAGTAGTACTCATGAAACGCCCTTAACTTTAATCTTTCTCCTGTTCACACACTGACTCTGGACCCCTTCCCCTTTGCTTGTCCCACACGAACAAAAACCTACCGTCCAACTAGTGTCCCGTTGAATTTCCCCTTATCATTTCCCTCCGGCCGGCTCTTTGTTTTTGGTATAGATATGCGCGCGCCCGCTTGTTTAATTTCTTTTTGTTGATAAACAGAAACCAAAAGAAGAATGGAAAAGGGTAGCTAGATTAGGTCCCAAATGGCCTCCCCAAATTCAGAAATCTGCATCAGAACCATCAAAGTGGAGCTTTGGAAGGGGTTTCTTTCCAACTGTAGTGATAATGATGTTCAAAGCTGAATCTTATCTGCAAACACTACCACCGCTTTTAGTGATGATTAAATTAATACGTTAATGTGTGTGTGGGGATTTATTGTGTTTACAGCTTGAGATTAAGCATAAACAAATGAATAAATAATGGGCTAGATAACTTATTACTAAGCTCCTAGAATTGAAAGGACAAGGACCTTTCACCTAACCAGAGCACATTACATGAGGGAACACTGGGTTCCACACCCTTGACAAAAGAGCCCATATTATTGGAAGAGCCTAATATATAAAATTCACAAGATGAGCGTACTGGTCGTGGTTCTAATTATATCTTAGAGCCTCCCTTCCTTTTCTCTGCATAGATTTTTGTTTGTTTTCCTAACCGCATTTTCTGCGAGATGCCATTCAATGAAAACCCAAAATTTTGGACTATTCCTTGTGGTTTTGGTATTTCTTCCGTTTTTCCTCCCACCATTAATTGGCTCCACACCCACCACCACCACTGTATCTGACGTATTCAAAACAATATCTTCTTCGTCTTAATATCATCCTCTCCAATAATGGTCCCTTTTCCTTCACCAATGATTACGTGTTTGTGGGTTTGCGCTTTTCATGTTCAAACTATATATACACGTTAGGCTGTATCTCCCATTTTTAACAGACGGGAGAAAAGAAACAAATCTTAATATATAGAGCAATAGCTTTGTTCATGGGTTTGTGTCACAGTACAAGGCTTGTTGGTTCAATTATATTCACGTGCTTTGGTTTCAACTTTTAGAGACCAATAGCCGCTTGGTTTTAAATGGAAATGAATGAAGGATGATATTAAAGTATGGAATCGTAAGGTTATTAATTAATAACTTAAGCAGTGATATTAAACAGTGAACTCCGTTTCTATTTATTGGGTGGGTGAAATTTTCTTTGCGAAGTGCACACTATTTAGCATATGGCCTAAAATAAAACAAGCCGAAAAGGACCACGAATGAAGAGTAAGCACTGTGTTATATATTTAAGAGGAAGCTAAAGTGGTTCGGAGGTGTCAATTAAAGGGGAGATGGAGAGGATAAGTTGTTATTACATAAAAATCTCAAATGAACAGATGGACCATCGTATATATAACAGCCACATTAATCAGTGATAAAAATCTGTCGATTTTAAGAGAAGATTCGCACAGTACAGAGATATAAGTAAGAGAAGTCAAAGAGATCAATGTACAGTTTTAGAAAATAAACATATAGGTATCCAGAGAGCAAGCAAACAATGTGTGTATATATATATATATGTGAATGCGTGTGGAAAGGGAATGAATGTGGACATTAGAAACAAAAGAAAGGTCCGAGAAAAGGGATATGGATATATTGATATAAGAGCAGAGGAGATTGGGAGGAGATTGGGGTACGCGGAGGAGATTGGGGTACGTGATGGTTTGAAAAAGTTTATTTACTTCTTAAAAGCATGTTTAATAGTATTTTTTTTAAAATGAGATAATCTCCTCTACATATTTACCTCAGTGTAAAAGTGTTTCTCTACCGCGTTCCCAAACGGGTCCAATGTGTGTTCGGAAATTCTGTTGGGAAAAAGAAGTTTACGGATTTTTAGATGGTTTTGAGGATTTCGAGATGGTTTTACGGATTTTAAGATAGTTTGTCTCGGCTTGCATGTATCTTTGGGGAACGAAGTTCCCAAACAAGCACTCCATTTGGAGAAAGGAGTTTACGGATTTCTAGATGATTTTACTGATTTCAAGATGTTATTTATAGATTTTAAGATGATTTTATCTCGGTTTGCGTGCACAGTTGGAAGAACCAAGTTCCCAAACAAGCACAATGTGCTTGTTTGGAAAAGCTTATTTACTTCCCAAAAGCACGTTCAACAGTGTTTTTCTGCAAAACGAGATAATCTCCTCCATATATTTATCTCGACTTACGTAAAAGTACTTCTTTACTACATTCTAAAACGGACACAATATCGGAGACTTTTTTTTTCCTGTCTGTAGCTATTGATACGATTACGATCGAGGGAATCCTATTCCTCCCACGCCCTCAGTTTTCGTGCATTTCACCTGTAACATATGGCATCTATCGCAGTTTCAAAATCGAACACGCCTTCCTCCATTCATGTCTTTTTCCCCCCTTCATTTTTCACACACTTTCATTTCCATTCTCAACTGAACTAACCATGTTCTTTTCACTCCCAATATAATTGCCTCGTATTTTAATTCAACTAACCAAAGCACCATCGAGTCTCTCACCTAGCCGATTCCTTTTTTTTTAAAGAAATATATATATGCTGATCGATCAACTTTATCCGAACAAGTTCATATGGCCGGGGTCAATTATCTCGATCAAATGATTTTGTGTGGTCACGTACGTAGATTCTCTTTCTCTCTCCTGAGTTTTTTTTAAGAACGATCAAGTTTGCATGGGAACAAAGATGATCGTCCTAAAGAATAAAGGTTACATATTGATCTATGAATAATGGAGCCCATGGCTTTTGAAGGAGTTGAAGAATCCTTTAACACGGTAATTAATTACCTTGTGAATTACACGTATGTTTGTCTGTGAGGCAAAAGAGAGCGGAGGAGAAGCAGAAGCATAAGGGGACAGAGAAAGTAACATGCTGGATGTGATGAATTATTGAATTTTTAAATATTTTTATAATAATTAAAAAAATTATAGCCTCTCCATTCTGCAAGTAAATATTAAAAAAAATACTTGAGATACAATCCTACAGTGATTAATCATACAGCAATAGCATCTTCAAATACCTTCCGCTTCCTCTGAAACTATGAAATTTGCTTCCCATGAATAAGCATCTGGTCAAATAGAATTAACATGCTGCCAATTTGTGTTACAGGGTAAGCTCCAGTATGAGAGTCAGCATGCACATCAACAAATGTGTTTTTTCATGGAATGTTATCATTCTGTCTAGAAGCAGAAAATAAAAGATGATTCTGCTTGCCTTGCTAATCCAAAAGATCTAAACCCAGCACCATATTCTGATGTCCATATCTATAAAAAAATAAATAAAGTAGAATAAATTTAAAATATTAAATATATAAATATATTATATAAATATATTTTAAATATATTAATTATTATAATTAATAATTAATAACAAACGTGAAAAAGATGGGGACGGGACGCATCGCGCGCGCCACTGAAACCGGTTCCTGAAAAGGAAGGGGGGAGGGGGCGTGTGTGAAAGAGACAGGAGGGATGGTGGGGCCCAGCTCAAAAGGAAGGAAGAGGTGGAGAGGGTCTGAGGTTGAACCATCAATTCCCGGTGCCTACGTGGCAGATCGTCACGACTGTTTTTTGGGCTTTGCAACCCCCCTTGTTTCCCACGTGCCCTATAACGCCTCCTCCCCGGTTTTTTTTTTGTGTGGATAGAAGCGCTGGCTAACTGTCGGGTACCATAACCCCGAGAAAGAAACGTGCGCGCGTGAATGATTGATCGTATAGATACGGTGCATGAACTATGATTTAGAACATCTGGGTGTAATGATAGGTGTCCGGAGGGATCTTTGAAAAATGTTGAAGAGTGTTCAAAACGTGACACTTCAGCTTTTGATATTATACCCGTATAAAAACGTGAGAAAGAAGTACTTTTATGTAAGTCAAGATAAATATGTGAAGGAGACTATATCATTTTACGGAAAAACACTGTTGAACGTACGTTTAGATTCCCTGTAAACTCAGCCTAATGGACCCATTATAAACTGCCAATGCATGTGTGAACGGTGGAAATAGAAATAATTGAGTGCAAGGAGGAACTCAAGCCGTGTTTGCTCAGCGTTCCAATTGGTGACATCGGAGGCGTGAAATTAAAATAAGCCATATGTAAACAACAGTGAATGCGTGTCTATATACATATATTATCAGTGGGCACCATCAAACTCAACATTTTCAATTGATAAAACGACTCAAGTTGATTTGAAAGAAGGGTATGGAGATGGCGATATGAAGTATTGGGGACACCCACTAGTGTGAGTATGGAGCTTAATTTTGTGACTTTCAATGACAAAGGCGAAGGCAATGTCCCAAAGAGAATAAACACATGAGGCAGAAGCAACAGTAGCACATGCTTATGATATCTCAACTGCAGGAGTCTTGAGTCACCTCGATGAAGTTGATGAAGTTGTCTGCGATGATTACTTCTATGCACTATGCATATAAACCCTCATGAGAGACCCACCTGCATTAGACACTAGTTGTTGTTTTTTCGGTAATAACCAACGACTTTATATTCATAGGTGTCGGTGTTTGTTTCATAACTAACGACATATTCTACAAATCCTTTGTTTTCATTCCGTGATAATTTGGATCTAACGTCGCTTTATTAATCGACAACTTATTAACTAAGAAACAACGTCACTCGATTAAACGACACTCGTTTAGATGGCGTTTGATATCTTATTTAACCGACCTCTATATATTTAGCTTTATGTAGTAGTGCATCTTTGAATCCGGACGTGAAGCCATGCATGCAGTTTAAGTTACTACGACGGCCATGATTTTGGTTAATCGCCCCTAGCTACCCAACCCTGTGTTTTACCGCAATGATTTCCCCCAGGAAAAAAAAATTCGAGTTGAACAGCGAAATTACCAGTTGGTGCGTACTGGCATGGGCATCAACAACAATAGGAGCCAGGAGATAAATAGTACGGCAGGTTCATTAAAAAGGGGCAAAAAAAAAAACCCGCATACGGTATATATAGTTATACCACCCACGGCCTCAGAAGTAAATGGCATGGGGAATTTGGAATAGTCAAATATCATGGGTATCAACTCAAAAGTTCAAAGGTATGACAGAGGTTTGAAGGGAAACGCGGTCATTAAAATCCTCCTACGTGCATGGGTCAACGAGGAACATGTAAGAAAGATGATGGTCGTATTTATTTTCTTATTTAAAATCAAAGGTAGATAATTATAGTGGGGAACGGAGGCCTTTTTGTTGGGAGTGGGTGTTAGAATGGTCCCTGAGCGCCCACACAATTTATATTTGTATGGTAGAAACTAATGGATGAGGAAAGGTGTGGCTCTCCTGGAGTGACGAGGATGGGCGACGTCAGTTGAGGAATTTCGCAAATTGTCGCCGCCTGAGCGGCTGAAACCGCCACGCGTTTGTGCTTTGATTTGTTTCTCTTATGTTTGGGATAAGACCTATCCATTCATTTCCTCCCATGAATGTTGATAGATAAGAGCCCCCTCAAATGACTAAATTGTATCACATGCCCCCTCCCTTCTTTCACCCCCTGGGATAAAAAAGAAGGAGACCCAAAAAACGCGAGTTGAAGAAGTGAAGCATGAATCCCACGGAACAGTATGTTTGTTTGGATTAACTACTGATTTACAGTTGACAAATAGTTTTATCTTAACATATATGAACATATGTGTTTAAGGAGTCGCGAGTTTACTGTCTACGTCACAGCAAACATACAGCTCCCACTAAGATGAGAGTTGTAGTACAAGTGTACAGATAAAGGGATGCACAATATGAGGTATCCGTCGCTTGGGAGGCTATTCAATTATCACTCCAAAACTAGTCAACCTTACATCCTATTATCTCTGCCTGCAAGTCAATTGCTCGCATGGGTTTACGATTCTTATGCCACATTTTCTACTTTTCACTATCAATTCTCAGAGGCAATTAGCCCATGATCATCCCACTGCAATTTCATCTTATTCATTGACATGTTAGCCTTGAATGTCCACACTTGGCTTCTTTCTGTCTGTACATTGATCTGCATCCTAGAATCCATGAAACCTGCAGTAAATCAATGAACAGTCTCAAGGGCTGCTCATTTTATACAATTTGGCTTGCATTCCATCCACATAATAATAACTCTCTTATGTCGTGAACAACCTCACATCACAGGGCGTATGCATGGCGCTGTACTACTCAAATTCGAACTCCGTCACCAATATTCTCTAACCATTTTAACCATCATTTTGATCTAGTTGATATAATAATTCTGTTGATGAATTTAGTACATGAATGCATTTAGAGAAATTCTCTTAACTAATGAGATTAGGGTATTTCTAATAAGATTTACTCACGTGTATGATTACTTTAAAGTTCAACTCCAACGTTTCATTCATTATATATAAAGCTGTTCAAACTGAAAACTCTTTGCCCGTGGGATTGCAACGTGCTGCATGGATCAAAACAGTCAACGAATCTTTTGAACGCGACTCGAAATTACGCTTTTTTTAAGGAGAAGGCTGAACTCAACTTTATTTTATCTGTTTGTGATGATGCAGCAAATTAAAGGAATTAATAAAAAGAAACAGGCGCCGGAATTGCGTGTCCAAACCTGTGTCGGTCTGGATTTAGCGAATAATCTAAGGATCGACACAGTGTTGTTTAAAAGGTTTAAAGAAATAAGGTGAAGAGAATGAAGAAAGCGTATGAATTGAGGAATTTAATAACCGACAGGCAAGTGCAAATTTTGGTATAATGACGTGGGAATATTCTGATGTCGAGAAAAATGACGCGTACGATCCCATTGCAAAAACGAATATACAGAACGAGGGTGTGCAGAAGAGGATGGATGAAATTTTAAAAAAGAAGAGAAGGGGCAAATCAAACTTGACGATATAATCCAGTGGTTAGTAAACTTAAATGGGGATGTTTGAGAATGCGGTGGAAAAATACTTTTATATAAATTGAGATATATGAATGAGATTATTTCGTTTTACAAAAAAACACTTTTAATTATTTAAACTCTCTATAACTTCAACCAAACGGCGTGAGTGCCACTATGAATATAAAATTTTTATTAATGTGTTGTTTGTAATTGCTCTTTTAAGTCTGCATGCATGCACGAGGGTAGAGCCAAGTGCCCTGAACATCCAATTGGATTTATAAATATAGGTACGTTGGAAGAATGTTTTAGTTCACGATATAAGTGATTTGGAGGGTAATTAATACATTCTTAACAATTTAACACATACAATTAATGCCTAAATTATGGTATTTCTCCCTCAGTCTTATTATTTTTTCATGAGTAAAGTTGGGGGAAAATATTTCAATTCAAAACAAATATAATATATTAACAACATTTTTCTTTATTTATGATGAATGAATTAAAGTAAATCATATTATTTGGGGTAGTGTTTATTAAGTCTGATTGGAAACATGGTAAAAATCACTTTTATTTAAGTTGAGACAAATAGGTGAAAGAGATTATCTCATTTTATTAAAAAAATATTGTTGAATGTAATTTTAAAATTTTTTATCGAATTGTTAACCAGCGTAATTATAAAAAATAGAAAGAAATTGAAGGAAGGAGGGATGGCATGGGGCGAGGGATGGAGGGGGGTTGTTGGTGCGCTGTACGAGTGGTGTAACAGAAAAGGATACGGATCTGATTCATCGCATCTCCCCCCCCCGGGACATATTTCTCTCTCGCTCTTTCCCCATACCGCCTTCTCCCTCCCTCATATCCCATGCATTGCTAATTTTATTCGGCATTTTTTTAAAACATTTAAAAAAGATAAACGCAATTGAACATTTTTTTTATAAAATGAGATAATCTTTTTTACATATTTATTTTAATTTACGTAAAAATATTTTTCTACCGTCAGTGACGGAGTCACATGTGTGTGAGTGTGGGCAAATGCCCCCACTCAATTTTTTGATATTTTTTGTAAATAACATGATACTTTTTGTTAGACACCCACTGATTTTTAAGATTTGAACATACTGAAATTATCTATACTAATAAGTCTATTGTCAAAATGAAAAAACCACCCCACTAATAGAAGGTTCTGGCTCCGTCACTGTTTACCGTGTTTTCAAACAGACACATTATTACTATTACTATTCATTCTCATCTGCGTTCTTGCGCCTCATCCGCTCTCCACATACATGCATGGAAGTATAGGTATACATCTATGAGCAACACTAACAGCTATGGGATGTGTTTAAACTTTAAAAACACTTATTTTTTCGATTTTTCAAATTACACATTGGTTGGGGAAAAAACCCTCTCTCACGTACACATAGACTCTCAACTCAAGCTTGAGTAGAGCATGACGATAGGGAGTGACCGGCACGTGTGGGTGGTGGCAGGTATACATACATATACAGCCTGGCCTGACAGGAAATCACCAATGATTCGCCCTCCCATCCGGCGACCGATCTTGTCGTTTTCCGCCACTGGGGCCCCACTCCACTCCATCTCCAAAAAATCACACACACCAAAGTGCCCTACAGCCTGGAAACTCAGCCTTCAACACCAAGCGTTATCCGCTCCCCTCCTTTTGGTCTTCCTTTTTCTCTTTTAAATGCAGATGTGAGAATTCGGTTTTCCCGGTGAATAAGTAAATCAAAATAAAAATTATCTTAAAATTTATAAAAATTATATTGAAATTCGTAAAATTATATTAAAATCTGTAAAATCATCTTGAAATTCGTAAATCTTTTTTTATAACAGATTTTTCAAACATATATAATATTTGTTTGAAAATTCTGTTAAAAGAGAATTTATAAATTTTAAAATGTTTCTTACAAATTTTAAGATGATTTTTTTGCGATGGTAAACAAACAATCAGTCTTATGCTCTCTCTCCCTGTTAAATAACTGCTGCTGCTGCTAGTCGCATATCAACCTGAATTTTCCTCCGGTCCTCTCTCTCTGGCCTCATTAACTTCCAGCACTGCTGCAGTCACAACGGATTTGACGACCTCGCTGCCTCTCTTTCCCCACGCGTGACTCCCACACGCGACCTCCCAAACGCAGCACCCAGCGTGGGCAGCGTGCAACAGGAAGAGGAGCGTGAGCCTGCAACGGACGCAGTGTGGTTGCGCTGACGAAGAAAGGACGAGAGCGGATGAGGATGATTGGGTGAATGGGAGCACCTTAGACGTGACGCGTGTCCTTTGACAGCTGTATCCCAAATCCCCCCAACTAACCGCCTTCCCTGGGGCAGGCGGTTCCCATTGCCCGCAACGCTTTCTTCCCAACTCCAGAACTCAACCTGCCCAGCCGGTCACCTCCCCCACTCTCCCTCTCACATATAAGTCCCTCCTCACCTCCGCCCCCTCCCATTGAAAGCCAGCAACATCACGCGACCCATTAACCCTTTCCCCTCGCCCTTCCTCGCAACACCGGATCTTCTTCCTCGCTGTTATCTATCTCTCCCAATCCACATTCCTCCTCCTCTTCGTCTTCTCATGATCGCTGGATTTTGAAACCGACATGGATACGGTCCCCGCCAGGAAGGATATGGACCGGATTAAGGGCCCCTGGAGCCCCGAAGAGGACGAGGCCTTGCAGAAGCTCGTCGAGAAGCATGGCCCCAGGAATTGGTCCTTGATCAGCAAGTCCATTCCCGGTCGATCCGGCAAGTCCTGCAGGCTTCGCTGGTGCAATCAGCTCTCCCCTCAGGTCGAGCACCGCCCATTCACGCCCGAAGAGGATGAGACCATAATCAGGGCTCATGCCCGCTTTGGTAATAAATGGGCCACCATCGCTCGCCTGCTCTCCGGCCGAACCGATAACGCCATCAAGAACCACTGGAACTCGACCTTGAAGCGCAAGTGTGCATCCATGATGATCGATGACGCTGGTGCTGTCGGTGTATTCGATGGCAGTTTCAGCCCTCAGCCGCTTAAGAGGTCCGTCAGTGCCGGCGCTGCTGTGCCCGTATCCACTGGGCTGTGCATGAACCCGCCCACGCCGGGTAGCCCGTCTGGATCGGATGTGAGTGAGACCAGTTTTCCCGTTGCGTCTTCCTCTCAAGTCTATCGACCTCTACCGAGAACCGGTGGGGTTCTACCTCCCGCAGAAACGACGTCATCTTCCAATGACCCTCCCACATCATTATCGCTGTCTCTTCCCGGCGTAGACTCTTCTGAAGTCTCCAATCGACCTGCAGACCCCACACATGCTGCACCACCGGCCAACAGTACGCGCTTGCTATCCGTGATGGCGCCAACGCCCGCTCAAGCTCTCCCGCCTGCCCCACCTCCAGCCCCGGCATCTGCTCCGATGTCGGTGCCGCAGCAGGTTCATTTGGGTAGGGATGATCGAAGTGGCGAGAGGGGTCTGAATCAGAATGGGTACTTGGCTTTCAATTTCAGTGGAGAGTTGCTAGCTGTGATGCAAGACATGATAAGGAAGGAGGTGAGGACTTATATGGTGGGATTGGAGCAGCAAAATGGGGTGTGTTTTCAGGCAGGTCATGGATTTCAAAACGCTTCCGTGAAGCGGATTGGAATTAGCAGGATCGATTCATGACTATCTGGGGGAATCGAACAGAGCAGGGGTGTGAAAAATGTGGGGTGGGACCGAAAGTGAAGCTTCCGCCTTTTGTTTAAGATGGTTTTAGGCAATAATTTTGGGGTATTGTAAATAGAGAGACAACGCGTGGTCGAGCGAGAGAGGGGGGAAAGGGTTTAGGACCAGAAAATGGGAAAGGAACTTCATTACCAGGAGCAGAGGAATGAATGAATATTCTATGGGTTACAAGTCTGAAATTTCACCAACGTTTACTGTGTGTGACTCCTGTTCTCCAAGTCTGGTGGGTGCGAGGGGAGAAAAGACCCAAAGGAACTGAGAGATGTGGGATGAATCAAATCCGTAAAATCTCAATAGAAGTTAATTTATTTTCCTTTTCTGCACTAATAATTCAGGGCAATGAAGAGTGGACCTGTTTGAATACACTGAACCATATGCAAAATTAAACGCTTCAAACTAAACATTGATTTTCAACCAAAAAAAAAAACTGAACTCTGAAAATAAGAGAATATATAGCCTCAGTCTCTTCTGATCTTGTTTAATAAGTAACATTTTTTTTGGTCGCTTCCAAATCTATATGTTTCTGAAACTTTGATTTTGATTCAAAATCCAAAAGAAGCTTTATAGCGAATGATTTGGGATCCTGAGACTGGTTTCATATGAACAGACCGAATCCGCTTCCATCTCACTGTTGTAGACAATGAATAAAAGAACATGGGCTGTACGGGCCAGTAAATGGATTCTCATCTCGAGACTCTCCATCTAGTGCATCTGATGTTGGAGAATTTGGACTCATTCAGTTTTTTAATTGTATTCTCTATTCCATTCAATTCTTTGATTGGAAATACAAAATATTACAATAAGAATGATGATTTTATTCAAAGTAAACATTTTTTTCTTTCAATTGTTCACAAAGATCAATGTTCCTGGCGATTAACGTTTCTATTACAAAAGGGTATTAAAAAAAAATTCACAATTAAATTTAAAATTTATTTTAAATACTCGGTTTTTGCCATCAAACATCACTCAAACAATTTGCCGGTTCAGTGTCGAGCATTAAAGAAAGAGTTGAGGCAGGTAGTTAAGTGTGGCGTCAAAGCAATGAATGAGGGGGATGGTGATTTGTCAAGCAGGGGAGCAGCCACACGATGGAACCCCTAACTGTGTGATAAGTGATGCAATGGCATTGTAGTGATTAAGGATTAGCCCAATTCGTGTAACTCAACTGACTTGTTGCATCATTGTAAAACCTCTCCTTTTTAAGACTGCTTTTCGTGGCCATTACAAAATCTTCACAATAAGAGTTCTCCTTAGTATTCAAATTCATCAAACATTCACATACTTTGCCATGTGAGCCGTATTTGTTCTTCATTAGTGTATATATAATACACTTACTGCTTATTAAAAGGACCAATGAAAGAATACTGCTTATAAAAAGGACTAGGGGGAGTTATAATTTATAATATATAACTATATTACTCGTTTTCATATCCGAAGGATATCTGACTATGATCTCCATCCGGTTTCAATAGACTTGATTTTCTTATGAAGTCCAATATTATTATATTAACCAACAGTCCTATTTTGCTACAATACAATTGCAGCAGGCTTGTTTATTTGCCAAAAATAGAAACGAGAGGGAGAGAAACCCGTTTGGGAAAGATCGAGAATGTTAATACGTGAAATAATAAAAAATGGCCATTAATTAAAAAAAAGCTGGCAACTTTCTAAATATACACGCTAAGTACTCTACTTACAGTGAAAACTAGAACGCTTGGTCACAAATTTGCGGTGTCCAAGGCGCTCGAGCTAGTGTTGTTTGTCGCGAGTGACAGAAGCCTAGATTTTACCCTGTTTAACAAATGTAGCACATCCTGCCGCCATGACCAAGCAGGTTCATGTAAACCACGTATGGAATTCAGACAAACAAGCAGGGTTCCACCTTCATGTAACAGAACCTACATTCATGTAAAAGTTATATTATTGTAGACTTGAAGAAAGACCAGTCATGCAAAAATAAGCGAGAGAATTAACCAATAACTGAAGATGAAGTCAGTACGCTCCATATAATAAGCACGCTCAAGGTTCTACTTTCAACCAATAATTACTAACTCCGTTCCCTAAAATGAGAGTGAGTTAAAAGATTGAATTTGGTCTAAAATATATTATTCCAATTCATCTTATCTCTCATATTTTTTATTTTTCTCCAAACTAATTTATCTAAAAGTTATAATCTAATGTTACAAGTAAATATTTTAGAGATATAAAATCACATTTATTATGATTAATTAATTTATTTTCTTAATCTCCTCAAATCAAATAAGTATTTCTTGTATTAAGAATCGATGAGAGTATATCCAGAATACCAGCCTTCGATAAACTGATATCAAGTGAAACGAGCAGCTTGAAGAGAGGGGCTAGGGGGTAATGGGATCTGACAACAACTTTGTCCTTCACGCCTAAAGAAGCTATTTTTTTAAACTAAAAATCGACGATGTGATGAACACGGTTTAAAAACGATAAAAGGACTCCCAACTCCATTCCTTTTTCATCATGATAGAGTAATTTCTTCAGTTCATCAAGCAAAATCACATTAATTTCCATGCAAAGACTCGTGGGAGATTATTTTCTCCAACTCCGCTGAGAATGAATTTCATGAAGCACAACCGCAGTTATTTTTTTCCTAGCCTAGACTCATGGAAGACAAACAGGCAAACAGAAAAAAAGATCAGAATCAAATTATAAGATTCAGCTTCATACCGTTAACCACAAGGGCAAAAATCCCAAAACCGATGGAAGAGACGCCATGAAAATGCTGGACAATGCCAGGGCCACATTTTGTTTAATCTGCAGATGCACTAATGTATAAAGGAAAAGACTATGCAAACAGAAGAAAATTGCATGTCAAATCATAGGTGCTGTAAAATACCAGTGAAGTTGTTTGACGAGACTTGGCAATACAAAATGGAACTGCAGAAATGTTTTCCCGAAGCAACAGCACATCTGCAACTGCTATGGCAGTTGCACTAGCACGATGAGCAAGCACAATCCCTACTGTTGCAGCAGCAAGTGCTGGGGCATCATTAATCCCCTCACCAACCATGATTAAGCCTCCCCCTGCCACTATAAAAATACCCTTTCTATTAAAATTTGAACACCCCAAAGTTGAAAATGAAAGAAAATAGATGAGTCACTTAAATCAGGGGCATAAAGAGCATATAAGTAAAACCAAACTCTAATACAAGGAAGAGTAAGTGCATTTGGAAAAGATGGCATCTCTGATTTAGTTGGATTAAATTCAAGAAGAGTTTGCTAGAAACGTAAAATAGTTGATCTTATTAAAAAATTTCAAATAGAACCACAGATCACAACACATACAAAATAAATGAACAATTGGAAGCAATGCATCTAAAGGTCAATCCCTTCCGAAAAAAGAAAGAAAAGAAAACAAACAAACTAAAAAGAATACAAAGGTGAATAATGAATTTCAAATTAGACAACAAAGACCTCAAAAGGGAAAAAACTACAAACATACGCAAATATGTATGAAAATAATATTACAATAGAAAAAAATCACAAAAAGATGTTAAACTGATTAACTTATCATCGCTTAAGGAA
This sequence comes from Vachellia pachyceras, assembly GCA_025593235.1. Classification (NCBI taxonomy): domain Eukaryota; kingdom Viridiplantae; phylum Streptophyta; class Magnoliopsida; order Fabales; family Fabaceae; genus Vachellia; species Vachellia pachyceras. The sequence continues at coordinate 13,300 of JANTPZ010000404.1, read as the reverse complement.
CCTACCCATATCCCTTGAGATGTCCTTTACATGACTCAACTTATCTTCGGGCTTAAGGTTGCAATAAACCTCATTGATGCCCACAGCGCTTGCAACTCTCCTTGCACTGGACTCATGGTCACCAGTTAACATCATCACACGAAAGTTTGCTTCGTCTTGCAATTCTCGTATGACGTCAGAAACCCCAGGGCGAGGTCTATCCTCTAAGTGAATCAGTGTTACCTGCAGCAAGTGGATATTTATTTAAGTTCACGTGAAAATAAATGAAACTGAGAAAATGTGATATATCATTCCAATATAAAAAGCTGTACAATAGTCCAATTCAAAATAAGAAGACAACAGAAGGACAAAATATTAACATATATATATAAGGTGAAAGACTTGTATGTGCAGGTCAGCTCCTATGCAACAAAGGCGTTTATTGCATGAAACCATCAAAAACTCAAGTAATAGATCCCTTCACAGTTCACACTTGTAAAAAGTTCAAAACTACACCCTCCCTCAAGAGAAAGAAACACAGGAAACGTACAACACCCCACCTTTTTGTCAACTTGGAGAGCAGCATGAACAAATTCACTTCCATAAGAAGATGCATTAACTGCTTCTTTGATCCTTTTAGACTCGTCTTCAGATTGACATAATGAGGTGATGAAATCCACAGATCCAAGTGATGCGTTTAAAAGTTTGGCTCCTCCAGTTTCTGACTATACCAAGACAGACACCAATTTAAGTCATTGTATATGCCATTCACAGATAAAAGTTTGAGAAAGATCATGCAATGATATTCACTTGTCACTTCAATGAGTCTTTTATTTCATAAAGTATGCCCAAGCATTGATGAGAATGGAAACGATCATGAATGTGAAACGTTAAAAAGGTGCAGACAGAAACTGTTCATTACTAAAACTAATAGACAGTTTTTGTGAACTGAATAGCAGATAAGCCCACGGCTCACATGATGGTTCATCCTTGCAGTTAAATTAAATACCTAATAATCATTGACAATGAAATACCTCAATGCCGTTGAGAGTGGCAACAAGTCCTCTACCAGGAAAATACTCAAAACTTTCAACAGAAATGGATGGGAGGTCTTTCCCCTCACTGTGGTCAACAACTGCCCTGCAATATTTTTTTTCCCTCTCAAAAAATATACAGCACAGAGATGAAGGTGAAAATAGTAGTATCTAGGAATCGGGATCAAACATCACAAATTTTGAGATGAAGCAACTGGATTCATGTATTTACCATGCATTTATGCTTACAAACAACTTGTAAATACAATTTATGGAAAGCCAAAATTTCAAACAAAATAAGTAATAGAAGTGTGCCAAGAACCGTTTTGAGCTTATAAGCCAAAGTTGTCAAGTGAAGATCCATGCAGTTTCATTATAGGATCTAACATGTTCTCTCACATTAAAGCGTCTAAGGATTCAAGTCCACCATACCTTGTGTTTAAACTTAAATTTTATTAAGGATGAGGGACAGCTTGGATTGAACTCTAACCATCTGAACAAAAGGGTTCCAACACCAAGTCAAGAACTGTTTGAAACCTAAACTGTTTCGGTCAAAGTGGGTTTCAAAATGGACTTTTGGGTAGCTGCATGTGGAAACCAAACACCCACCAAGTTCCATGAATAAATTTTAGGCCTGCATACACTTATATCTTAAGTCCAATTTGGCCCTTCTAGTTCAAAACCAGTCAACATTGCTCTCTTATTAATTGTGCCCCTCTTGTCAAATCCTCCATTTATATTTAACAATTGGCAGAATTATGCCTATTTCGTTTACCTGCCTATAGTTTACCTCATGAGAATCTTAAATTTGGCATTACATTCTGGGTAAATAAGTGACCTTTTTTTTTGTGTTTTTTTTGGGGGGGGGCTTTTAATCATTTTATAAAATTTCACAGGAGAGCAACGTTATCTACTTTCAAACTAGAGGCGCCAAATTAAAAAGTCCAACAAAACTACAGGAACCAAAGTTGTATTCAAGTCATATTTTTCTTATGATATTTAACAGAAAGGAAGAAAACTAACAGGGAAGATAAGGGATACAGAGGGGGAGGAATTCATTATGTTCAGTTCAGCAAAGGTACCTTCCAATGGGGTGTGTGGTACCCTTTTCCATGGCAGCAGCAACAGCAAGAGCTTCTTTTTCACAGCTAGGAATACAACAGGAAGAAATTTTTGTTATGTTATTTGTAGCCTTATGACCATAAATCGGTTCAATTGCCTTGAATACAAGTCCACCAGTTGTCAGTGTTCCTGTTTTGTCAAAAGCGACTGTACTACAAGAAGATAGGGCATCCAGCACATGTCCACCTTTTAGCAATATCCCCTGCAAATTAATATAAATGACAGGCCCATAATAAAGGAGCATGCCATGGTCTGTAATTTAAAATAAAAACAACTTGAATGATGTCATACTTGACTCAAACTAAAGAACACACTCAAGGGTTAAACATTGTTAATCAAAATCAACCAATTACAGTATTCAATTCATCTTATAAACAGAACTACTCGGCAATCTCTTAAGCTCCATTAAAAATTAGTTTCAACATTTAGAGGATGCTACATGTTTCCCTGTTAGAAGCATGTTTACGCTTTAGTTATTCTTGAGTACATCTGACCAAGTTTCAAGATTACAGTTGGCGTTTGAGATTGGTACTTACAGACGCCATGGGTGGGCAAAAGGTCTTGGGGAAGAATCCCCACACTTAACAAGCTCAGAACAGATAGAAACAACCCCCTCTTTATTCAAGTGATTTAATGGTAAACTACAGCTTCAAACTTCCTCATATACTAATCTCAAAGATTTGAATGCTTGGGCTTTCACAACATTACTTGTACGGGTATACATCAATTGCAAACAAATAATTGGAATTGTACCCAAGCAGCTGACTTAGTGCTATAAGTTGACAATATACAAGCATTTTAATTATAGACACATTGCTAGAGTTAGCCAGAAAAAATGCATATGGAAGCCCATACTTGATCCAAGTCCTAGGGTTTAATAATCTGCTTGAAGGACTATTATCCCACCCAAAACTAATAGATTCAGAAGCTGCAGTATCATTACAGCCACAAACATTATACTATACTACATTAAATAGAAAGTTAAAAGACACAAAGTATCGACTGGGCACAAAGAATTAGTAACTGAAACAGCACTATGATAAACTCAACTCTTCCATGAGAGAAGTTAAAATTTAAAAAGATTAAAACAATTGAGAATATAAATTAATTTTTCAGCATTGAGGAAGATAAACATGACATATTTTATGGCATTTCACAACTTAAAGTGATAACTGATTAAGCACCAATGGACACCCAACTAATACCTTTTTTGCACAGGAGCTGATTGCCGTAGCGTAAGCCAATGGAGCTACAGCCAAGGCACAAGGAGACGCAGCCACCATGAGGCCCAGGGCTCTATAAATCGAACCTCTGCAAGCTGCATAAGCAGCAAGTAAATAAGCTGAATGGTTGGTGTTAAAATTATATATAGATGTGAAACAAAGCATTTCTTTTTAGGATACTAGCACTCTTAGATGAGATTGGACAAGACAGGAAATCCCAAAAAAACCTTCTTAACTTGTAAACATGGAAGCACCAAAAGGAGAAAATTTACAAAGTATCCCATAAAATATCAATTCCCAGCTATAGCTAAGTTACCCTGACCAACTGAATATTGGAACAAATGAGACCGTTCATTTCAATAAATTATCACACCCTGCATGTCCCTTGCATCTTAACAATACTATAAATTATGATATGTCTAAGGACCAGGCACCATTTTTCCGTCAGATTGGCCAGTCCGGCCTGGTTCTGACAACCTTGGTTAATAATAATATTAATATTTATGAGAATTCAGCAAGTTAATGTGCTTGTTCTACTTGAAAGAATTAGTAAAAATTAAAGGAAGATGAACTTGCCATATTTGATCTCAGCTACGCAATTTGTAAGACAATATCGTTTGCAGTGTAGAGATTATCAATACAAAAATAACAAGCACTACCAAAGCAACAAAACACATTCATAATTACCTGATGTACTAATAAATGGCCACTTAAATACGAGTGGCCCAATGACAGCAATAGCAACTGATAACACCACAACAACTTTGCTGTATTGCTCACCAAATTCATCCAGCCACCTTTGAAGCTTTGGTCTATTCAACTGTGCTTCTTCGGTCAACTGCACAATTCTGTTAAGAGTCGATTCCTTCCATGTCTTTGTAGCCTATGACTCCAAAAAGAAGCACCTTTCAGTGAAAAGTTCCTAAAGGAAGAACGATCCTACTTGGACAAGACAAGTATGAGGTATCTATCCACAAACAAGCTGAATGTAGAATCAACTTGCAAGCTAGCACTAGCAATTAGCATGCACAATGTCAGGCACGGTTTTTTTCCTGGCTCAATGGATGATGTTGCTGGCATTGAGCAAATTTTCACCAGGTCAGACCACAGTGTGTTGGGCACACCAGATTTTAGTACGAAATTGAATTGGGGCCCCTGATGTAAGTCATTGTAAAATTGCAGATTGCTCCCAAAAAAAAAATCAAATATGCCATTGTAGGCTCTAAAATTACATTTTTCGACTCAAAAGAAAATCGCAAGTCCTGATATAAGTCTGAGTTGGGCTGAGCCAAATTGATAAACATGGATGACTAGCTCAATATGAATGGAAACCAGATTGACCAGGCAGCCAAGTGCATACCCCTACTAGCAATCTAGCAATTCTGTCTCCAAGGTGAAAAGAATTCTAGCATTATCCATAATTTGAATAAGACTAGGTTCTTCACTGTTATTCTCAAAACTTGATTCTTTTACGTTTCAAGAGTATTAATTTTGAATGATACTTTTCCTGCAGATCTAATACTTTCAGTATGGTTAGTGTCCAAGGGCAGACTTACTTGGTTCCCAGCGGGTGCAGACACACCCCCTGACTTCCAGAAAATTGGGTATATATTAGTACTATGTGGTTTATTTTGCACCAACTCATTTGCTAATTTTGAACCCACTAAATTTTTGCTCAAATTCTTTTCAAAAGATATTAAGAATAAGTCTCACTTATCTTCTCAAAAAATAATTTGCACCCCCTGAGTCAAGGTCATGAGTCTGCCACTGACAGTATCACATGAAACTCGGCACTAGATAGAATACAACAAATACACATTATGAGCTGAAAACATGCAGCAACTCTCGCTAACTGCCAAATAACATCTCCATCATTGAAACTTACCTGCACGACCCTTGAAACACAATCACTAGCCAACCCAAAATTTTAATTATATTATCCCTGCCACCATGTATAAACACCTTACTACATTGTAGCCACCCGAGATTTTGCATTATCAATTTGAACTCTTCCCAATCCAGCAACAAGTCTCTATCTCCCATAACCACCTCCTCCACCGCATTCCCACAAACCTTTCTTGTCATTCAAGTTTCTCTCACTACCACTATAACCACAATTACTCCATTGCAATAAACCTTTCACAATAGGAATGCAAAAACTTGAATTTAAGAATCATAGATGCAAAAGGTGAAGAAAGTTTATCATGCGTCCTATTATTTCTCTTACCAAATAATCCAAACGTAAGTATAGAAATAGGCATACCTTTATAATTATTCTCCCATCTAAATTCCTAGCACCACCAGGAACTCTGTCTCCAACTCTAGCCTCCAAAGGTTTGACTTCTCCAGTCAGATGTTCAATGGTAATTGTGGCACTGCCTTTGAAAACTTCACAATCTACGGGCACAGACTAATCACAATAACATTCCCATTATTCTTTTGATGTATAGCACTCAAAACCCCAAATTATATCTATGTACGTGCTCAGTTGTGTGGGAGCACGCATGTATATGTGTATGTACATGTTAAAGTCTGCTCAATAAATTTTTTTAACGATAATACTTTAATGGAGAGATGCTTTCAATAGTTTATATAAGCAGGCATAAAACAGTATTCATGAATTTATCATCCACTAGAATTTCAAATGCCATGTCAGAATTACTGCTGAACAACAAATGTGCTAAAAGCTTACCTCTCCAGCTCCAACCAAGATATATGAGCCCACTGTTACATCATGCACAGGAACCCTCTTGTACGCCAAATCTAAGGTATTAGGAAGTTTATCACCACTGTCAGTTTCCAGCACAAGGGCAAAATCTGGATTATTATCCTTCAACTCTTTAACATCAATCATTGAACGGCTGGTGAAGTATTCCTCAGCTGTAGAAACAATTCGTTTTAGACAATCAAACTATTGAGGATCTTGCTTTGTTAAACAAAGTCCAACCGACGTATTAGTCAATATATAGATCACCTATATGAGCCAGATTAAACATGGCAAGAAGCAATCCTCCCTCCAGAGAATTTCCCATAAATACGGATGCAAAGGCTGCCAGAGCCATCAACACATGGATATTTACTTTTCCACTGCCAATTTCGACTAGAGCATCAAGTGATGCGGGAACCTGAAATACATAGAAGTATTCGATTATTATGGCATGAAGCAAATCCTCTCATTGTAGATGCGGCGATATCTCACTGGTCTAAGAATTCTTAAAAACCATTTGTTTTTCAATTCACGGAACTCGTTATGAAATACTGTTTTGCGGCAAACAAAACAATCATGTCGGGCAGGACGAGGACAACATATTGGAGTGAAAAAATTATATACCCCAACTAAAGGAAAAGCAATGAAAATAAGGGCATTTTGAACAGGCTTAATGACGGGCTTAGGCAATGTATGGGGGCAAATGGCAGCGGCCACGAATAAAGCCGTTGAACAGCAGCATAAATGCAAGTGCTCCCTTAAGAAATCTGCCAAGTCCGTCCATCTGGTGGCTTTAGCGAACCCGAGAATAGCTTTTTGAGGTCCGGTAAGATTCGCAGAATCGTTGCCGTGTAAGTGATGGTGGTTGTGGCAGCCGTGATGGTCATGGCGAGTTTGATCGCTGTGGTGGTGGTGGTCGTGATGATCGTGCTGGGTTCGAGCGCTGTGGTGGTGGTGGTGATCAGAGCCGGATTCAGCAACACAAAGCAGAGGGCGGCGGTGAAGCCTGAGAAATTTGCGAGAAGCAAAGCGGCTGCCAAAAGTCGAATGGTAAAAGAGGGAGGGTAGGTGGAGAAAAGATTTGGAGAATCCAATACTCTTGACTCCTTGATAGAATACAAGTGACTGACATTGCGTCGACGGCAGTAAATTTGGTAATGTTTCCATTTGCCGATTTGAAGAGGGAGGGGATTCAAATTCAGTTCTTAGGCATTATCAGTGAAGCGAGAGAGAGAATGTAGAATAAGGAAGTTCAGCGAAGGCTTTGCTCGTTTATAATTCTGCGACAATGTCTACTCTTTGACCACGCGGATGAAGTGAACCATTCAGTTCGTCGTTATGTCATCCACACCCCATCATGTGCTCATCCAATTTAAACGGGTCCCTTCGGTCTCAGCATTTTCCCGGTAGCCTGGCGCCACGAAGCTAGGCAATGGTAAAGGTAAATACTGCTCACGTTAAGTTATTTTAACGGAATATATTTACTTCATAAATTTAAAATATGTTTAAATTTTAATTATTTAAACATGTATCAATATAATATCGTATTTGGCAACAGTTGAAAAAATTGAGAGACAATTGGGTGCACTGATATAAAGTTCTCTCTTAAGGTAGGAACTAGGAAGGCCATCACCTTGGTTCATTTCAACAACGGAGTTATAAACATGGTGATCGAAATTTCATTGGAAAGGACCATCTTCCTACACAGGGCCGGGGTTAATGGCCTTGTGACATGCTGCAGGGCTCGTTTGATAACGTGGTAGAAAAGTATTTTTACGTGAGTCGAGGTAAATATGTGAAGGAGATTATTTCGTTTTACAAAAAAACACTGTTAAAAGTATTTTTAAATGAGAGTTAAGTGTTTTCAAAATTAGGCTCACTTTTACCCCCTTGTCCTTAAGAAAGGAGACCACCTTCTTTTTCCTTACACCATTTAATATTTTATTCACAAAATTCCTCGACCTTAGAGTTGGTGATTGGATTTTTCTTTCAATTAATGAATCAATGTAAAATATTAAAAATAGTAAAATAGATACTCTAAAGTAATTTATATAACTTCTTTAATCTTCCTGAAAAATCAACTAACTAATGATAGAAGGTAGTAAATGTTTTCTTACTTGTGAGGGCATGGAACAATGAATTTTCTTCATTACTACTGCCTCATATCCTTAATGTAAAAGTTGATTCACTTTTTTAAGGAGACACAATTAATTAAATTTATAAACACTTTTAAATAATTTAATTAGTTTCTTTAATCTTAAAAAAATCAGGTAACCCTTACATTAATAACTTTAGCTAGTATACCAGTGTTTTTAATCCCTCACTATATTATGTTAAAAAATGACGACAATAACAACCCTATCACGATGAGATTAGTTATATAATCTGCACAACATCATTATACTGGAAACATATATTCTCCTAATCCTGCTTTTCTTCTTAAAAATTAATATCTCATATCCACCTCTAGATTTAAAAAGTAGATAAGATTTAATATTATATAATTTGAAAACTTCTGCAAACCAAATTTTAACTGTTTGAATGTATTTATTTATTCTTATAATAATAGTTTTATAAAATGTTAAATTCAAGCGGTAAATATAATATTTTGGAAAGAAAATGAGGAAGATAAAGAAGAGACAACCAAACCCCATCATACCCTATAAACAGCCAAAATTTTAAATAAATTATTAATTAAAAATCTCATTCAATAACTTGGTAATATTTCCCCTCCTCTTCCCACGAGTCAAGATTATCCACTCCATCTATTTCATTGAAGCATTCAAATATTTTTGGTATAGCCCTAGTCATACTTGCTCGCAAGGTATATTCCTTCAATAAAAAGACAACGGCAAAGATACGCGCGCGCATTATTCCTTCAATAAAATCTAGCCCCAGTCACACAATTTTATTTCGTTTTTTTTTCAATAAAATGGTATGTTGGAAAGATTAGATGATCACGTCAAAGATACACACGCACTAAGTAGTGATAAATTAATAAAATAATAAACACGATGGTTCATGTGAGAAATTTGAGTTCTTGCTCTTGGCTAGAAAATCGTCTTGTGAACTAACTCATCACTAAATCCACCCATTCCTTCCTTCTTTTGGGCCAGACACCAAACTCATCGAAACCAATGAAAAGCTAGCAGAATTATAGTGAATAAATCTCTTGTTCTATTTTTCCCTTGTTTTTTTTTTTTGAGGGGGGCCGTGACCTACACCAGCCTGATGACACTTTGTTGATTTACACCAGTTTCGGGTGTAACGTATCTTCCCAAGCATTCCTCCTAATAGAAGATAAAAATGCCTTGCTGCAACTCAAATTCACGCGAGCAAATCAAACTTGATTCCTGCTGTGAAAGAGACGCTCCTATATCGCAGTCCATCTGCCGTCACCATCAATGCACAGAGACCAACACATCTAATGAGCCAGAAGCACCTGAACTATCAAATGAATTTCAGTCGGACGATGGCATTTGCCAAAACATTGCGTAAATTCTGAAAGATTAAAGAATGCATTAGCTCCACTGTTACATCAATAATTGGGTGGCGTGTCCTGAGAATCGCAGGATATATTCCATATTTACCAAATAGCCATTGATCATGAAAAATGCAAATGTGATCCAAAAGGACGCATCACTACCTCTCATTCATCCTTCCCCTTTCCTTTTCCTTCAGAAACCTTTGTGCCATCATATGCTGAAAGAAAGAAAATACTTTGATTTTTCTGCAAAAATCTGCAACGAGCTTATTTATCAAAACCGACAGCAATAAAATTATGAAATCCTAAAAAGATGCACACCATTAGGGGAAGGAAAAAAAAGGTTCCCTTCCAAAGTTGAATAGAAACACCCCCCCCAAAAAAAAGACAAAAAATCCCAAGAGTAAAGAAAATGAAGTAATTAAACTATGGCCTCCAGGGCATATTTCTTCGACATTGGCTTGATCCAGACTCAAGGTCCCATAATCACCTTGTAAGTGCATATTACTTGTCAAAACAAGACATCCAATTCATTACAGTTAAATCATTTCCCCCTTTAATGTGTGTGTGTACATGTATAATGATCCACAATCTATCCTAATAGTATAATAAACCTCACAAACTACTAGCTATAGAGAGAGATCTAAATCCGTTTTAGAAACTGCTGATGACTTGATGTCAATGACATTTTTTTCCCATAAAACTCTTCTATCTTTACATAAACAGGCACCCGTTTGCTCGCCCAGGAAAGAAAGTCAAAGGAAAGGAAAATACCAGAACTTACATGCAGATTTTAAAAACAATGGAGTATGCATCTTTCATCAAGGATATAGAACAACAGTGTTAATGAGTTCGGTTTAGTTTTTACTTGAGAAAGTCAAGTAACTTCTGCTGCAGGTGATTCAGTGTTTCCTCCTCAATATTCACATATGCCAAAAGCTCAGGTAACTTAACTGCAAGCACCAGAATATAAATTAAAATTTTGAGGAAATAGATAAAATGGGAAAAATCGTCAAGCACACAGATAACAAGTCACAACCGTTAAAATGCTATACTAAATGAACTACGATGACAATATACAAATGTTTTCAACAAAATGATGCTATCACCAGACTAGAATACAAGCGTGAGATTTAGGGGGTTGGAACTTTGAAGTTCAAATATATATTCTTACAACAGGCCAGCAATGATTTTACGTTTAGAAGCGTCAAAATTGGCCACTTCCACCAAATTAAGAGCAGAAAATAATTACTGTGACACTATTAAAAAATCCCTCAATAAAGAAGAGGAAAAGGCAAATCATATTCTAAAAGAAGATGCAAAAATGCAATCTTGCATGTGTGCATAGTGAACAGAGAGAGCATTCCACAGTCCTCCACAAATTTTAAAGCAGCTGAAAGTTATGAATGTACCAAAGAGACGCAATAAATGTTCAGCTCCGTATATGGATGATGGTGAAACATTATCAACAACTGCTTCATTATATTGCTTCTGTTCTTTCTTGTATAAGAGCATCATAGGCAATGCTTTATCAAAATAACACCTAATTCCTTTTAGAATCTCCCCAACTGAATCAGCCACCCTGCATCAGAGAGGTAAATTGAGCATCCTTCACCATTAGTGTAATTGAGGTGACCAGAACTTACATCTCAGAGTTACAACCACTAAAAAGAGAGTGAAGAACAAATAGCCAGACAAGAAGGAAAGGGAAGTTTAGATGTATCAATAATATATAAGAAAATCTTACATGCCATCCTTCTTTGACCTGTATTCAAGATACTTTGTCAAAATTTCATCAACAGTCGGTGAACGAGGAAGTTTCACAAGCTGTAGGACAAAGATCAACATAAGACAGGAATCTTTTATTTTAATAACACTCTAATTGAACAGTGAACAAATATCAGCTGTCACATCAGAATGCGGACAACATTATCCACAAATCTTTAAGCCACAATGAGAAGCTAGGGAATGCATGGAAACTATTATCTTTTAGATTGATGAGCTTTGACCTAGCAATTCAAACTGAGTTAAAGTGGTCCTTCATGAGGTTTCTTTCTCTTGCTTGAATCAAATGTCATCACAAATAGTTCTCCGCTGCTTTCCCCCCACACTTCGAGATCAAAGGACTTTCAAATGAAGGAGCATGCTAAAGATATGACATTATTTGTGGTCATTTATCCATTGGCTTGAGCTTTTGGGTTGAAGTGACCTTTGATAGTTTTCAATTTAAGATGGCCGGCATTACAAAATTATAACCTTATACTTCCAGTGTGAAGGATCTATTTAATTAGCACAGAAAAATTACTGCCATTCTGAGCACTAACCCCTTTTTGAGCTTTTATTTAGCATTTAGGATGAAATGCATGTGTCATCAGTCAATCATGGTGGTTTTAAGTTGCACGGCTGAAACTTGTCTAAGTGTGAGCTTCTGATATACTGTTCTCACTAGCACAAAACTTGTTAGTATTGCCGTAACAATAAGGGAATTTTAATCTGTTCTAGAGCACTATTTTGCCTCATTCTGTTTGAAAAATCATCAATATCATCATTAACATAAAGTATAAAACCTATGGTAGCTCTCACTATTCACAAGTCATAAACAATGTAGCCATTTCTCGAACTTTATATAACGCATGGGGCCCACATCAAGTTTGATTAAAATTAATTGAAAAAAATTTGTTTTATCTTAACATACAAGCAAAGATTACAACATCACAGTACTTTCGTATGCCAATAGAATCAAAAGAAAATTATCTAATCATTTATCATATGATCAATTAAATTTTAATCCATTCCGATTTTAACAGAACTCAGATATTATCAGAAAATTACTCTCGTTATGTTTATAGATAGCACTTCTTATAAAATTTATTCTTATCATAAAGTCAAATCAAAGTCTGTCATCTTTGATTTTTCTCCATATGAGTTGAATGTCAAAACCCCACAGGATTAACAACGATCATTACTTGAATAAACAAATGGATGCAAAATTTTGTGAAGGTGCTCACAGGCTATTCACTAGAAAATGCAAAAGACAAGCAAGGAGTTCATGAGCTCACTGCCCCATCATTAGTGCAAGGATTACTTGAAAGGTGGTCAACAAAGCTTTCTTAGCGTTCTGATTACATATTTCTTTCATATTGTTGACATTATAGAAATGAGAGTTAAAATGTATGGGCAAAATGTTATCTGTAAATTCAAGGGTCAAAGAAATGGCTCAAAATAAAAATGAGTATCTCCTTGTTGTTAATATGAGCATAAATTATGCATGTGATAGACCTCAAATACTTTCCATGTACCTTGTCCTGCTGGGAAACAAAGTCCCAATCATCAACAAGTTGTTTTTTTAAGGTTGCCGGAATTTGAATCTTCACTAGCTTTTCAACAGAGACACTGCCCTTCTGATAATCAGAAAACTGCAATTAGCTAAATATTTTAGAATAAAATGATGGTATAAAAAAACAGACAAGTATCAGGCATCATGGGAGAATTTTGATCCTATTTCATCTGATTATCATTGATTACTGGCAAAGTCATCAATGCACCTCCAAACCTCCTCAGATTTATTATATTGTTTTAATCATTGTTATAAAATACATAAAAGAGGGAACTACATTTTACCTTAAAATCCTAATTACAAAATCAGCATTTTTGGGGTAAGGGTACTACATGTATATGAAAGGTAATATGAATTTCCCCCATATAAAATTTAACAGAAGGAGAGCAACACAACAAAATTTCCCAACACAGA
>JANTPZ010000403.1:0-33979 GCA_025593235.1 Vachellia pachyceras | reverse complement strand
GCCCGAAGGAAGACTGTAACAGAGAAGGACTTCCTCGATGCAGTGAATAAAGTCATTAAAGGGTACCAAAAGTTCAGTGCAACTCCCAAGTACATGGTCTACAACTGAGTTTATTATTCTTTTTCCCTTCCCTGCTTTTGGTTAAACCATATGAGCACGTACAATGTTTTTCCTGTGAAAATTTCCATAGCATGTGGTTCTTTCATGAGCAGATTATTAGATTCTTCTGTGAACCTGTAGTTATGAGGGTGATTCTGTTGAAGCATCCGTGTAACAAATGTTTTTGCCAAAGTGTTATTCTTCAATTGATTTTATGTTGAAAGCTTTTCTTTTACTGCTCGTTTGGGAATTCATTGAAAAAGTGTTTTTACGCAAGTTGAGGTAAATATGTGAGAGGGGTTTTGTCCTGACTTGTGTGCAACGTGAAAAAAAGGAGAGAAAAAGCTAAGCCAAACACCCCTAAGTGAATGGAATGATTTTATGTTTGGCTTATATCATTTTTTTTTTTGCCAAGCATAGACATCTACTAGAGGCAGTCATATTCAAGATACTGTTATATACTAAATATAGAGAGGTTCATGATTCGTTAGCTTGTAAGAGATTAGTTTTTGTGGGATATATCTTATACTTGGAACTAGGTAAGGCTTGTATTCTGCCATGGCATGATTACTTCCTAGCCCTTGGTTGACTTTTATCTCCTTTTTCCTTAATCACGATGCCAAGCTTCGATATGAACCATACTAAAATATGAGAAGAGTTGATGCAATTTTATTCTTTTACTGATTTGTTGGGGGAACATTGTTCAGCTTAACGCAACCGTTTTATTAAGAAACTTCATGACAAAAGCATTTCATCTAAATATGATCTTTACCTTTTTATAGAAATTTTATAGGCAGGTTGTTATGATTTTATCTCATTTTTTTAATTAAGTGGATTTAGTTAGTTTTTGGCCAAATCCTATTGGTTCTGTCAATTGTAAGCATTGGTCCTATATTCATAATTTGTTAATTTGCGAGAGAAATGTTAGTAGCTAATGATAAGAGTCATGCTTAGATTCATCTTGCCACATGAATTTGTAGAAAATCAAAATTAATCAAATTATAGATTTGTAGAAAATACAAGATACTTAAGAGCACAATAATTTGCTTTTATGTTATTAACAAAAACCCCGTTCTATTTTATTTTAAAAGAATCTTATTGTTTTATTACGTATAATTTAATTCACATCTACATCCATTCTACTTGACAGATTATGAGCGCAGAGATTTTATAGTTGAGGATACACCCAATAAAACGAAAAATTACAGCAATTTAATTGTATATTTGGTGAAACCATAAAGACAACAGTTACTTTTTCTTTTTTTTAAAAATCCAGATTCACGAATTACTTTTTTAATTAAAAAACCCTACGTGCAATCAATTATATCTATGCCTAATGAACTGACCCAACCCAAATTAAAAGTAATCGTAGTTGACCAAAAAACTAATTAGGGTGGAGGCGGGAAACAATCAATCTCAACAGAGCTTAAAAATTGGAACCAGTTTAATTATTATTGAAAATTAATATCAACAATGAAAGAACATAGCTCAAACAAAATACATCCCCATCTGTCAACCTTGTTAATCAAAACAAGAATCAATCTGACCGAGAAAGTGCGACTGCTGAGGTGTGAAAAAAATAAAAATAAACAAACACTACCATTTTAATTTTACAAACATGGATTCTATTCCAATTTACATATCCTGTGTGCCTTGATCGTCGCCTCCTCGATTGGATCCTCCTTGATCTGTTCCAAATGTCCTCTTGCTCATGTTAGCTCGCTGCACTAAGCGAACCAATGCTTGAACCACCTCTGACATAGGTGGACGGAATTCAGGCTCCGGCTGCTCAAAACGCAGTTACACACAATTTTTTAAGATGTTTGCCATCAGTTTTTCCATCAAAACATAACAAGTGAGCATTTTTCTAGCTCTGCATCAAAAGTCCTATATGTTACCCCCTCCGATCTTAATACAAGAGTTAGTTGAGGAGTTAGATTTAATCCTAAATATCATACCTCACTCAAATGTCTCCCAAATTTATAAACTTTTTTCTTAAATATCCCAATTGCTTGCATATATTAAGGGATAGAGAAGTTATGATGAAAGATAGTATTTTAGAAAAACCAATCCATATTTGCTACAAATAACTAACATAACTAACTTCTTTAATATACTCAAATTAGTTATTTAACTCATAATCTCTCCAGTCCTAAATTGAAGCCCCCATTTGTAGTGTAACCCAAAGGCACATTTTTTGGCATATTTCCCTTGTCAAAAAGAACAAGAATGTCAAGTGCAATATAACTGACATTACCTGAACACAGAGAGCAATGACATCAGCAAACCTAGAAAGAGACTTGACGGGGTATAGCCCCTCCAGAGCAGGATCAACCATTTTAGCCAATGCATCGATATCATGGAGTTGAGGTGTTGCCCATCGTACCAAAGATTGCTCTGATCTTGGTCTTGAGCTGTTTAGAATGAAGAATTGTGTCAAAAACCCAAGAACGGTAAGACATGATTTCATCCATTGTTTCTAAAATAACATACGCAACAACGGTAGATTTCCCCATAATTCCAGATTGGGAAAACCAGAAGACTAGTTAGTATTGCCATGGCTGAAATAGAATCTACGAATAAGGTTGCTGGTGAAGGCTTGAAGCCAGGTAGGTTAAGTAAAGGCATGCTTCTTTTTATTACAGTTTATTTATACATTTATGTATTCATAATGTCCGGCATGTTCCGTCAGCACACGTGAGGTGAGAAAAATGCCATGTTAAAGTATGTCAATCATTCACCTATCAAATGGTTTCCGTCCACTAAGAAGCTCCAACATGACAACTCCAAAGCTGTAAACATCATTCTTCAAAGTATATTGACCAGACAGAGCAACTTCAGGTGCATCATACCCAGATCCAGCATTACGGTTCAAGACCTGAAATATTAGATAAAAAATTAAGAATTTCTAATCATTTTATTGTCTAAGCCAAATTTCACTGCAAGAGGAAAATTAAAAAAAAAGTTCATGAAGAAAAAGGAAAATGACCATACAAAGTGAAAGAGAATAAGCAAACAAAGCCTAAAATGTATAATATTTGCCAATGACCTTTGGATCTAGAGGCAAAAGATGTGCCCTTTGCGGTCAATAATTTCAAAAAAAAAAATCACAGCCAAACACAAGCTCTCTTAAATCCAATGAAAAAAGCATTGACTTCTTGAAGCTCCAACCTGGTCAGCATTTGGAATATAGCTTGCCAACCCTGAGTCTGAAAGATGAGGATTGAGCTCCGCATCAAGCAATATGTTGGCTGACTTGATATTTTTATGAACAACTGATGGTGAACAAACTTCATGCAGGTACCTAGAGAAAAAATTAGTGAGCACATTCATGTTGTTTTATGTATCATTGATTACGTATATAAAAAACCCAAACTATCTTCACGCTTGTACAACCTTGAGATTCAAACATTGGATAACTAACAACAGAGAGATTAGTACAGGATTACATCGGTTATATGCCAAACTCTTGCACTAAAGTTATACAGAGAGGCTAGAGAAAAAAACATTCTAAATCAATCAAGTAAAATATATAAAACAGGAACAATAGTAGATGAAGCAATAGCAAGGGCAAGCCAAATCATGCTTGTACAACCTTGAGATTCAATCATTGGATAACTAAAAACAGAGAGATTAGTAGAGGATAACATTGGTTATATGCCAAACTCTTACACTAAAGTTATACAGAGAGACTAGGGGAAAAACATTCAAAATCAACCAAGTAATGTATATAAAACAGGAATAATAGTAGATGAAGAGGATAGCAAGGGAAAGCCAAACCTAATAGGTCCTAGGAAAACTAGATTTGTATGGTCAAGAAAATATCATGCAACACTGGAAAACTTCTTTAAAAAAAGGAAGCACCAGAATCTTCAAACTCATTAACCCACTATGAACTTACTCTAAAGCTCGTGCTGTCCCCAAAGCAATCTTGACACGAAAATTCCATATTAATGGTTTGCTATATTCATCTGATAAGTGAAGGAAGTCATGTAGAGATCCATTTTTATGAAACTCATAGACTAGGAGGTGTTGTCCATGCTCTGAACAATAACCAACTAGCTCTGTTACATTTGGATGGTGCAAGTTGGAGATGTTTGAAACCATTTCCATAAAATCTTCTGAATCATGGGGAAGGATAGATGAATCAATTTTCTTCACAGCAAGAACCTACAAAAATTTCATCAGAAGGGTCAAAATCATTTTGATATCTAAATCACATGCGTAGATACAAGAATTGGTCAATTATAAAAGAATTAATGGCATACATTGGGAACTTGGCTATACAGCAGGGCCCAGGTGCACACAGGCTTCTCTGTTGGTTAAATTTCTTCCTTTTTTATTGGTCCTTTTATTTTAGAGGGCAATGGATGTGGTGAGATAAAGAACGCTTTTCTTATCTGATGCTAGGATGCTAGTCGCATGCAGGTATAGCTTTTCAATCAGTCAAAATCCAGGCAAAATAAAAGATAATGGCACAACTATGGAATCACTGTATCTTTCCAACCAAAATTCGGCATTAATGCAGGGTTCAACGAAATAATAAATAAGGATACCTTTCCATCATCAGAGTGGGCACGATAAACACGTCCAAAAGATCCCTCCCCAAGGAGGTGATCCATACTGAAGCTCCCAGTGGCAATCTGTAGGTCTGCTATAGAATATGATTTCACATTTGCAGGAGCTTTCACAGTTTTCTTGACAATAATTGGCTTCTTGGAAAATTCATCTTCATCAAATGATTTGTGACGTTCAATAGGTGGGGGTTTAATACTTATTGAGGCAGAGGCATCAAATGCGTTCATGTCAATCACGGAGGGAGTTTGCACAGACTTCGCTTCTGCATAACAACAGATATGTGATCTCAAGAACTAAGTTGCACCGACACAAGAAATAGAGGGGCAATATTAAATAGTTTACTGTAATTTGGAGCGAGCCTGCTCACTAAAGACCGACCAATAATTTTCTTGCACTAAACTAAAAGAACTTGATCAAACTAGCTTGATTAAAAATACTTGAAACTCTTGTAGTCATATGCATGATGGATTGTTGGAAACTAAGAAACCCTTCCCCAAGAAAAGTGCTTAAGTAATTTCTACCATATTACAACTAATATGCAACAACATTGTCAAGTTCATTTTCCATGAAGAGAAGGAAGCAGGAGCATGCTACAGATATAACCTCCTTAAGAGGGCGAATATTATATAAACAGAAAGCAAATGTGTTAACCACATGTTGGTAGACAAAGCATAAAATAACAACCACCTTGAGATAAAAGAGAAAAGAGTTTGTCAATAGTGTACGAGATGCAAAAGGAACAAATTACCATGCAATTCATTTGAATTGAGAGGAGCAAAAGGCTCATTGTCAATCTTTTCTATATCCGAAGATGGCTTCCTGGATTTTCTTCTCACTAAAAAGAGAGCAACTACTGCGCCAACAAGAAGGATGGAGATCACTATTCCAGCAATAGCACCACCTCCTATCCCAGATTTTTTCTCCCCATCACTGCTGCCACTGTCTGAAGAGCTATTACTTCCATCAGATTGGTGATGTCGGTTCCTTCTACTTGCAGGGGGCGTCCCAGGAGGTGGAGGGGGGGCAGGACCCGAGTTCCATGCATTTCCTGACATCCTGTCATTACGTTTGAACAAATTATTTGAATTTCATAGAAAATTTTACATAAAAAAACATATATATATATATATAGTAACTTTGTTACCGACAACAACAATGCTTACTGGGGATTAATGCCTTTGAGCTGTTCTGGTATCCAGCCAGTAAAGCGGTTGTTTTGCACATTCCTAGGAAGCATTGTAGATGATAAATATGAATTATTTAAAGGCAGTTCTAAGCAAAAACAGGATGTAAAACTCTAATATGTTTATTAATGCGTAACATACAGAGTATCAAGAGGAAGATTGGCAAGGACATCAATAGTCCCTGTAAACTGGTTGTTTTGCAGATACCTGAGCAGTGGACAAGACAATCAAAATTCTAATTAACACCATGTAAAAAGTTGAGAAAATTAATATAAATAAATGTTAGACATTTACATGCTGTTCATGCTTGAGAGTGAGCTGAAACTCTGAGGGAGGCTCCCTGACAGAGAATTGAAAGAGAGATCCCTGCAACAAGCAACAAATTTTTCAATCACTTGTTCTTCAGTCATGGTTGAGAACAAGTCTTAGTATCATATTTTCAATAAAACCAAGCTGTAGCATTCATTACACTCATTAGCCTTCCAAAGAAGCTTCGGTTGTGAAAAATGAAGTGGGTACTTCAGAAATTTCTTAAAACCACATGTATCACAAGCCAGAAGAGGTGGTGAACTATAGCTAATACGTAGGCCATTATTGATAGGGATATAACGATGAAAAATTATTCAAGCATGCAATCAGGAACAATATTATGACAATTTTACATTTCCGGTGCATAAAACTTTTACATTTCCGGTGCATAATGGTGATTGAATTCACAACTAGTAACATAAAAATATCTTGAGGCTGAAAATGGTTAAATATTTCATGTTTTTGCTAGCTGAACATGACATTCATCGAGACTATTCCAATTTATATAGACTATTGAAAGAGGAAATCTCACAATGTGGCTAGCTTAGAAAGCTTTTGAAACATGTCACCGAGTCCATTCTGTAGTTGATTGTGAGCAACATTTCTGCATTCCCCAAAAAAAATTGACTCTGGTTGCTTGTAAAGGGAGATGATAAGGTATAATCATGAAAACGAACAATAAGATATTACACACAGGTATGTAAGAGAAGCCATCTCAGAAATTGAATACGGTAAACTCCCAGTGAATTGGTTATTGGAAAGATCTCTACATAGAAAGAAATAACAATGTTAAAATATCAGAATAAGAAGGAAGAAATAATAAGTGTGAGGCACATGTATATAGAAACATACAATCTCTGCAAATTTGGTGGAAGCTGGTATGGTACGTCACTTCTAAAGTTATTGTTACTCATATCTCTGCAAAATTTATAAACTCAATAAGCAAATACTAATACACAGAAAATCAGATATATGACAAATGAGACCATTAATCTTACAGGTTGGTCACAGATGCCATGGTTTGTAACTGGTAACCGAATGATCCAGATAATCCAAGACCAGGCAACTTACTGATAAGAAAAATGAATTTTCATCAGAAATCAGCACCAAAAATAGTTAACATTCAAGTGACGTAAAGTCAAAGGAAGAGTGAGACATTACATCTCTGTAACTCTGTTGCCTGAGCAAGTAATGCCTTTCCAAGGCTGTCCTCCACAGGGATCACCACCGTTTGCTGGCCAACCTAATTGGGGTGGTGAGTTCATGCCAATAAACATAGCCTGTAAAGCGGCAACTGCACCAAACATTCAGAAATGAGATAGCTAGTTGGTGAAAACCACAAATATAGTGCCAATGAGGATGCTACTGTACAAATGTGGAGATATAAATTTGAACAAAAGAAAAATAAATACAGAATCATTTCAGATAAGAATCAGATAAAGCAAACAAGTGAAATAGGCTCACCTAAGCCAATAAGCCCCACAAGCTTTCCTATAGATTGGTATCATGTTACAGATTGTTACTGGCTGATGATCCAACAAAAGGGGCAAAACTTCTTACAACATGACTTAGTTAAATGGTTAAAATTATAACCCTAAGAACCATCTAAAAGTTTGAAATTAAACGTAAGGGGGACTATCAAATCTCAAGGTTAACATCAAAGGTACTATTAATTATTTAATCATTCAGCCTCATGATGCAAGAGCTTGCTGATGCCTACTAAGAGGAATAAGGCCATTTTCAAGGAGGGCGGCAGCAGTATGGTGGCTTGTAACACGTCAAAGTAGGGATTACGTCCGTGCATGTAAGATTTGGTACCTCAATTTGTTTGTCATTACTTTGTAAGGCACAAGCAAGTACATATTGAAGTGCCTTTTTGGGGTTAATCATACAGAACTTTTTAGTCCCTTTATGCGTCAGTCAACATGATACAAATAAGATCAATTCGTAAATATCAACATTAAAGAAGATCAGTGTGGACATCAATCTGCAACCCAACGATATCATGGGTGGCAACAAAAATGGAAGTGCATTATCCAAGAACACTTTACTGCATCATGGCATCATCACAGGTATCTCCTTTCTTTGAACTCTGAGTGTGTATTCAACACATTAAGAAGCAAATCTGATCGAATAAAAATTGTAATATTACATCAACTACTTGATGGATTATTAGTTGATAAAGCCGTCTCTTCTTCCCCATGTTTACTGGATAAAGTACTTCAGAAACTAGCTTCCGCATGCCCACATTTAGCTACAAACTTATGACACAATGCCAATACCTAGCCAAGAGAAGAGGGATTAAAACCTCGGCTTCCTTCAACAACAATAACAAAGCCTTGGGGAAAACTTTGGCCTCCTTCAGTCCAATTAAAAAAAAAAAAAAACTTAAGCCCACGGAAAGAAGACGACCTTAGTCCATCCTTGGATCAGTAAAGAAAATGGGAGAGCCTAAAAGAACGAAGCCGTCTAAAACAGTATTCCAAAAAGTAACTTCTCATGGGAGGTGTATGACAAATTCCCAAAATCGTCCACCGACAAAAATATAAACAGATAGCTCAACCACAAAAGAAACCAAAATTTTATTTTCTGAAATTGTAAGCAAACAAAGACGCCCCCCTTGGTAAAAGATTCATCCATCTGAAATAAAGAGTAATAATCCGCGACGCAATTATCGGATGCCACTGAGTAGATCAGCAAGAAAACTTCTCACAGAATCCATAACCGAGAGACACTTGAACTTGGGTCACAGTGTGACGAATTAATCTATCAACAATCTGATAGAACTGATCGAAGCAGATGATTTAAAACTCACAGAACTGAGCGATAGAGCATGAAAGGTGAATATTAACTTCAGCCGAACACTAGCACAATGCAAATTTATCGAAGTACAACGAATACACAGGAACTCATAAAATGAGCAAACTAGGAAATCACGTCAAACAAGATAGATACTTACCATCAGTTTGATCTGTGTCTCCATTGACTGCAATGAGCATCCAACTCAGAATGCAGGTGCTGATGAATAGCACCGGCAAAACTCCCCGATCCTCCATCATCTGCCTCCCACCCTCTCTCCTCTTCTCTTATCAATCTCTGCCAATAAATTCTTGCTTCACGCAGAAAGCGCAGAAGAAGATGACCCTTCTCTCAATTTTTATTTTTAATTTTTTACTGGTGATTGTTGGGGTCATACTTGTGTAAGTAGCTGTAGCATGTTCCCAAGCAAAGCTGGCAAGCACAGAAGATCGACCACATAGGCTTTTAAGGACTAATATCAAATTATTATATATACGCATAAACAATCATATAAATATAAGTTATATATACTGACAGGGAAACTCCATAAAAATATTACCTTTTTGAATTTCTCAAACCATATGAATAAGAAAATGATAAATATAGAAGAAGGTAAACAATATGTCATTTTAATATTAATCAAACTTTCATGTAGTAATATAATATTATTACAAAAATTGTTACTGAATTTAAAAAATGGTTAATATGTAAAGTAATGTTGTCAACCAAATCAGAACATTTTTATCCAAATCAAAATCATCACATAAATTGTTACTTCATATAAAAAAGTAGTGAATATGTTAAACAATATTATCAACCGAATGAAAGAATCCTATCAAAATGAATATGTTATCAAAATTATTATCAAATTTATCATTGAATTTTAAAAGATTAACAACCACTTTAATCATTTCAGCCCAAATTTAAAATTACAGAGTCATACCCTCTTTTTCATCTGTCATTTTGTTTATTCAAAAGATTTTTGAGAATTTATAAATTTTAAGAGGTACTTTATTTGGATTTTTCCACAATAATAATTATAATCATGAGTTTCCTCTCTTATTAGTCGAAAGTATTGCATCTTTTTTTTTTTGTAGTACCTTCCAACGCTCTCAATGGTGAAGGACACGCTTTCCCGTGCTTATTTTTTAAATCTAAATATTATATATATATATTCGTTGATAAGGAAGAATAGGTATATGTGGCTTTCATTGCAACGGTTAGACAGCTGAGGGAGCCAACGATTTCGGAATTATAAAAAGGGTAATTTAAAAAAACGGAAAATCTCAAGAAGCCACCGTTAAATTGCTTAAATTATAATTTTAGTTATTAAATTTAATAAGGTATTAATCAAGTTGCTTGACAAAATTAGAAATTTAAAAATTTCATTAAATTACCTCCATAACTCTTAATAGTTATTCATTTCTATTATTGACATAGCATCATAGCCAGATCATACAATATTATGAAACGGATGATATGAACGTATTTTTTGTAAAAAAATATTAAGAAAATAGTGTATCATCTTATTTTTGAGACCATATCAAAAATTGAAGGAACTAATTTGACTCAATTTCTAAATCGTTAATTGTATCAAACAACCTAAATGATAATTTATTAAGCTTAATTACCAAAATTAGAATTTAATTTATTCAATTATTAGAATTTTCCATTATGTATTTCATTTTCGAACCACAAGAGATGAAGAAAAGAAGATTGAGGACCTGATTTTTCATATACACAAACTCAAATTTAAAATATTGCTAAAAATGTTAAATATCTTCTAATCAACTTAATCATTTATGATAAGCTTTTCACCGACCAACAATTTAAAATATTTTGTGATACATCCAATATCACAAAATATTTTTAGACGTATCCAACACTTTAGAGTATTTATTTGGTGGATCTAGCATTTTGAATCATTTTTTAATGTTCATATATAATCTTAAAATATATTAGATTACATCAAATACCAATGCACGAAAAAATATTTTCAGGTTTTGAAAACATCTTAAAAGTACTTTATATTGCTTAATGCATAACAAAATACTTTATGATGCAGTATGCATTTAAAAAATATTTGAGGATAATAGATACATCTTGACCCTTTTTTCAAATCCCAAAAATTGAATTCAGCATTTTATTTAAAATATACTGAATTAATTTTACCTAATAACCCATTTGGCCGTGACCTAATAACCCAGTTAGTGCTAGCAGTTTTATTAGGATTTTAAATCTAAATATAACATCTTAATTTTTAGACATATATATAGCTAAACTTAAGGTGTAAAGTTGAAATTGTTTTAATAAATTAAAGCGATGAAATTAGTTGTTTACTTAAGCAAAATCGTGGAAAAGACCTTTCAACTAATGTCACTTTTATAATTTGGAGGGTTCGGTTTTTTGGAATCTGGAAGAACAGTCATGGAGGTGTGAGGATGCTAATGCCATAACATATTAACGTGTGCACAGGAATCCGTTAAAAGAAATGAGTTTACGGAATCAAAAAAAAATTTACGGATTTCGATATACTTTTATGAATTTTAAGATGTTTTTTATGGATTTCAAAACATTTTTTATCTTAATTTATATATACTGTTGGAGGAAAAATTTCCACTCATACACAATATTGTTATAACAGAGAAAGGAAATTATCAATAATTATATATTATGCGCCTGATTAATGAATCCATATTACGGAGTCCACATAAAAAACTAAGAGCCAATAATAAATTAATAATGATAAACGTACGTGTATATCTCTCTCACCATCATTTTAATTCAATATTAAATCTCAGAATAAATTACGAAAATTACCATTAAATACTAGAATTTTGCTTTTGAAACAAATACAGCGCAATTTAGAAGAATAAGAAGGATGGGTATATATGATTTATGATTTATTAAAAGTAATTTCTTATCGCTTAAGAACATATACATGATGATGTGCGTATTTCATATTTGACAAAAGCTATTTGAAATTCAAAATGTATTTTAAATCTAAAAGTCCGTTAGCTTACAGATTCTAACGTTTGGTAACTCCTTTTAAAATAAATCATAAAGAAAAAAGCTCATTTATTTTAGAATAAATGTAATCTGAATTTAACGTTTATCCAAACATAAATGTAATTTTAATAAAATGTATTATGTCAAAATGCATTATTTCAATAATTTTTCAAACGAGTACAATAAATGTTTAGTTCAACTACTAGGAATTATAATGGGTCAGGTCTCGAATATGAGCTCCAAAATGTCACCGTGCTAGATGTTTAGTTAGAAAGATTTGTCTTTCTTACCTGACTCAGATTTAAATTAGTTTAATATATAAAAAAATTAAATTAGTGTATATCTTATTAAATCTTTCGTTAAAAATTAGGTAAGCTCAAGATGCTTGCTAGGTGGTCCAATCCAAATAAATCATGTGTGTGTGTATGATGACTAATTACTATATTATTTTAAATTTCGTTCATGATCCATAAATAATGTGCCTTTCACAGCGAAGAAAATGCAGGTAAGCAATTTTTGTGATTAGATGAGAAAAATAAATTTACATGAAAATAATTAAAATAAATATTAATACGCGGATTCCCGGTACTGTCATTTTCATTTCCATTGAATAAATCAAACTAGATCATAATTATGCTCTATTCTCTTAGCTGTGCTCCTTACCAAAGCCTCGTAAACTTACCTGTTTTCTAGACAATTTTATGCACTACTAGTATTTGGGTTTTAGAGATTCGAGTTTTATAAAAAAATATTTTTAAATAAATGGATCAGATTCATTTATCTTAATTTAATTCACGGCTAACTTCTTCATTTTTTCCAAAATTTTAAATTTTTTATTTTACATTTTATACATATATTAGGGACAGTGCTAGAGTTATAATTTTCACTGAATCAATCAATTATACACGGTCAGTAGTTTCATATCAACCAATTTTCAATCTAGACGTATTATTATTGATCATTAGCATGAATGAGTATTAGTCTTTTAAATCACATCAAATTTCAGTTTAGTCCTTTAAGTTTAAAAAGTGCATTTGTAATTAGTTTCATTTAACGGAAAATGTTGGTTTTAGCAAATTTAAATAGTGATTATACAGTTAAATGGTAACAAAATGTGATTAAATTTTAAAATATAAAATGATTATATTAAAGATCTATAATTCAAGCATATTTTATCAGTATTTAATTACATAATCACCATTTAAACCCAATGTATCAACCTTTTCTGTTAAAATAAATTAACGTCATTAAGATAAAAAAAACTAAATGTTTATCTTTTAAACTTGGTAACTAAACTGAAACTTGATATAAACTCAATGAACTAAATATGTACTTTAGCCAATAAGTATATATAAATTAATGATCACAATTTTAAAGTAAGACTGTCATAGCTAGCAACCTATAAAGTTAGGATTACAAGAGCAAATAGGAAAAAGTATGCTAACAGAAATTAATCTAATTGGTAAGGGATTAATCCATAATCTGTAATATTATGGGTTTAAATTTTATTGTTAAATATGATGACCGTGCTTAAGAGCGGTATGTAAATATATGTAAGCGTTATTTAAACCTGAAAGTATATCATATCCTTGGTAACTGGTGAGCCGTGAAGATCCAAATTCACTTGACTCTCACATCGCAAAAAAAAAAAAAAGGAAAAATGTGCTTCACATTCCACAATAATCCCTTTGAGTTAAAGCCTTTGAAGGCGTAAGATTGGGTGTCATAGCTGAAATGTATGTGACAACAATTCAGTCTTAGGTTGCACACCAAAATCACAGAAAAGAGGGCAAATAATATAAACGTTAATTAATACAGTGCTTAGCTTTCTTATAGTCAAAGGACTAAAAATTCTTATAAGCCTGGTTCCTTTGGAAATAATTAATGCACACCATTGATTTGTTGCATTGATGTGGACACAATAATAATAAACACTTCATTTTAATTCCTTCTTGAACGTCCCTTTGACAAACTAAACCTTCAATCATTAGTTTAGGAAAAAAAATTAATGGTGTATGCAAATCAAGATACAAAATATATTGAAATCCGTAAAAAATATATTAAATTCTGTAAAAAGTATCTTAATATCTGTAAAATCATCTCAAAATTTATAAACTCTTTTTCTTCGATAGATTCCGAAACGCACACGTTACTTCTGGCCTATCTCTTCTGAACGCGCTTTCATAAATATTGAAAACGAAACTTTTTTTTAATTGATTGGTAGAAAATTGGTTGAGAATGGAACCTAACTTTTATTTTAACATCCTTACACAGATGGTGCTGATTCATAAATCACAGGCTAAAACAAGTTTTGGTCAAACAAAAACATTTTAGATTTATTGGTCAATCACAGGCTAATTGTTTTTTTAAAAAATATAATATACCTCCTTCCTTTCCATTTACAATTCACCCCCAGCAATTTTTTTCAATCTTGCAATCAAGAAAAATCTTAAATTTTGCTGACTCTGTTTATAAATTAAATAAGTTTTCTTCTATGCCCGTATTAAAAATATTTTTGACTGCACCAACATTATAAAAGTAAAAAATTAATATGATACTTTATAAGAAGAACAATAAAATCGCTTCTCTACATATCCAATAAACAAAACTACACAGGATCCGATAACAAGTTGTACGTGAAAAGTTCAGCGCTTTACATAGGGTATCCGTTTAGGAACACGGTAGAGAAGTACTTTTACGTAAGTCAAGGTAAATATATTGAGGAAATTATCTCATTTTAAGAAAAAAACACTGTTTAACGTGTTTTTAGAGAGTAAATGAACTTTTCCAAAGAAGCACCATGTTTGTTGTTGAGGATCTCAAGAAAATCATCTCTAACGTTTATGTGTGTGTTTGGAAAGTCCGTTGGGATAAATGAATTTACAGATTTTGAGGTATTTTCAGGATTTCAAAAATGGTTTTATGGATTTTGAGATGGTTTTAATGAATTTCGAGATATTTTTACAGATTTTGATATGGTTTTGTCTCAGCTTAGGTGCACCGTTTGGGAAACGGTGTTTTCAAATCAAACACTATATTTGAGAATATATTTATTACTTAAGAATTAATACTAACAGTTTATATGTAGTTTTTTTGTACAGCGTAACATGCTTACTCGTATGATAAGTGATGCAACCACTAATTGTAGCTGTACTTGTATATTAAATTGTAAAATGAATCGGTTCGGTTGACTCAGAGATGGATAGAAAAATACAAATATCTATCACAATTGAGCTAACAACATGCCAAGACTATCCTCTATTTTAATAATTTACTTTTACTTTTTCTTTTTTTCTTTGAAGTTTCCAATGTGATTGTGTGGGAATTAATTGCATTCAAATCAAAATTAAAAGTATTTTAAAATCTATAAAAAATATTTTAAAATTTGTAAAAAGTATATTAAAATCCGTAAAATATCTTAAAATTTATAAACTCATTATTATGGATCTACTTTACTTTAACTTCAATAATTTATCGGTTGCTCAGGCAAATTAGAATTGAGACGGGCAAAGTTACAAGGATGATAAAACTTTATTATTAAATATTTAACATTATTTTATATTTTTTAATCATTAACAAGTAACGACTCAGGCAAATATTTTTTCAAATATTTAACATTATTTTATATATGTTGTTACCTTGGAATCATCAATTAATCATGGATCGTGTTATGTTTTATAGGAAAAATCTAATGACGTGGAAAGAATCACTGCATCTCTAATTCCCTAGCTTAAACAAAAAGCAAATAAGTGTATCTAAATGGAGGCCTTAAAACCATAATTTAATCGATGCATTTTTTTAAAAAAAATCAATACGTATTGTTATTCAACATTTGATGAAATTAAACCTGAAAGAATCTAATGATAGAGAAAAAAGAACATAAAATAATATTTTTTTATTAAACAAAAAGTTTCAGAGCTTAGCAGAGTAGGGACGGTGGTAGGCACTAACGTGGCATATATTGAGAGGTTGGTAACGACGAGCCTCCACGTTTGAAAGTTGAGAAAAGTAAAAGGACTGCAAAATCAAATAACACGTCAGATGTGTCGGTGAATTAAATAAGAATATAAATTTTTATACGTGGGAGAAAGTGAAATTTATTTTCGATTCCTAAATAGAAAAATTAATAAATAAAATATTTAAAGATTAATAAAATTATTATCAGATCCTAGTAATAGATGGTCCAATTGTTATTAACAATCTCACTGGATTTCAATAATAATTGAACCAACTATTATTGGAATCTGATTGTAATTTTATCATTCTTCGAAACATTTTATTCATTTATTATGTTATTTAAGACCTGAAAATAAATTAAAAAACGAAATATGCATATATGATTTAATTAATTTTGTGCCTTCAAACAAGTCAAGGCTCAATTAATTTAAAATTGAACAAGTATGTGTGGGCAATGCAAATCCTTTTACTGCTCAGACTCCATAGGCTCTTTTTCCTTTTTAAAAAATATTTATCCAACCCTTGTGAACTTCTAGAGTATTATTCTTTGGAATCTAAAAAATAGAAAAAGATTAGTGGAGGGACTTGGTGTTTTTGCACAAATTATTTGTGATTTATCATTTTATAAATT
Source organism: Vachellia pachyceras (assembly GCA_025593235.1). NCBI lineage: Eukaryota > Viridiplantae > Streptophyta > Magnoliopsida > Fabales > Fabaceae > Vachellia > Vachellia pachyceras. The sequence continues at coordinate 17,413 of JANTPZ010000403.1, read as the reverse complement.
TTATATCATGTATTGATATTTATATGGGTGATGAGGATGACGCTTGAATGTGACAAATAACATTAAAGCCACAAAATTGAAAAAATATACTATTTTGATTTTTTTCTAAGATCTCACCTGATACGGTTTGAATGTTTTTAAATCATCTAGGATGCATTTTCAGACCAAAGATATTATTTATTTATTTATTTATGATTCTAGATAATAATAACAATTTTTATAAATTCTATAATTTAATGGTAATAATTAATAATATTGATATTAATAAAAATATCATAAAAAATTATCACAGCTCATATTATTTATGCGTTGTAATTTGTACGAAAACGTGAGTCATATACTCATATTGATATAATACTTTTTTTTAATTGCTTGCGAAACTTAATGCCTTATATGAAGGGTTGAAGACACAAAAGAAGAAAGTGGCTAAAAAAGACATCTCTTATTTGTGTATCTACAACATTCTATCTTTCTATCTTTTTTTTATATATGGTTGAGAGTCCAGACTTGAGAGTGAAAACAAAGATTTGAGATGTAGAACTAAACCAGAATTAGGCTGAAATTAAATATTTTCGGCTTGATTGCCTCATTTGTATGCCACAACGGCAAGTATGATCACGTTGTTCACATGTTTTTATCATTTTATGTATGTTTTATACTGTATATACTTTTTAATATAAGAGTTAATTAATTTTTTTGAGATATTAAGAAAACGAAATAAATTAATTTAAAATATATATTTCAATTTTTAAATTAAACAAATTAGTTTTGAAAAAAAATACACACACAAATACTTTAAAGTAATTTATTTAATTTCTCTAATCTCTCTTAAAAAATTTAATTGATTCTTATATTAATGATTGATAGTATATTATAAATTTATTATATACATATCGCACTGACAACTTTGGTTTAATGAAAGATGAATATTACTGCATCTGTTCTTCAATATAGGAAAAATTGATTAAATTTGGGAAGATTAGAGAAGTTAAACAAATTAATTTAAAGTATTTATATTTATCATTACCCTTCAAACTAATTTACCCAACTCATTGATTGATACATAATGTAACGATATACATAAGTATTATAGATAAATCATGTAGTATATGCAATAATTAAGTAATCAATTTGATTTCCTTAATTTTTTTAAATTAATTAATTTGATTTCCTTTTAATTTTTTCTTAACTTTTAAAGAGTATGAAAACTCAAAAATGCGATCCCACTTGTTTATTTTTTTTATTTTATTTTCATTATCGAATCAGTATCTTCCAACTCAATAGTGTACATCTAAATCATAAATGCCCCACCAATATTTTGTGCATACGTATATAAATTTTATAGGACAGTTGTTGTTGTTGTTTGAAAGCAATGCTTATTATTATTATTATTATTATTATTAGCGAGTGACCCACAGTTTTTAATTTTGTTTTTTCTGGGTCTGTTCGGATATACAGCGAGTCACACACAAGTAGCTTAATCATAGAATGACAAACCTGGGTCTGAAGCTATTGCGTGTCCTTTATATAAATTAAGGAAGAAATTATTTTACAATCCTAAATGAGTAATCTATTAGTCATTAATAAGTTCTTTGGAGTCATCAACATCACGGCCTGTTGTAATTCCAGGAACAGAATCTTATTATTATTTTGTATGTTCAGAAAAACTTTTTTCCAACAGACACGTAAGTTAAGATAAAAAATATTTTGGAATCTGTAAAAGCAACTTAAAATGCGTAAAATCACCATAAAATCTGTAAACTCCCTTCTCCCAACGGATTCCCAAAAACACACATCGGTGTGCTTGTGAATCTATTGGGAAAAAAGATTTTACGGATTCGAAGAAGAATTTACGAATTTTGATATAGTTTTTATAGATTTCGAGATGATTTTTACGGATTTTAAGATGGTTTTATTTTGATTTGCATTCACCATTGAGGAGAAGTTCTTCACAAACATGCATGTTATCGTATTGCTAACTTCTTATGGGTTTTTTAATGTTACCCTTGTGAGATTGCACTATAACTCTCTCTCTTATGCAGACTAAACCAATTTTATTTATTTGCTTTTGTTATTTTCTCTAAATATTTCCTCCTCTACATGCATTTTGTGGATATGGAGACTAATTTACCTGCATTATAAGATTATATTATATCTTGTTGGGTGGAATATTTTAATGATATGAAAATAAAAATTGATTAAGCACAAAAAATTATTCTTTGCATAAGATTCAGAGAAATAAAAAGTTCATATTTCCTTTTGTTAATATCATAGATCTCAAGCCGGCATTGTACTACACCATATTTTTATTTCTGTCTACCCTTAACTAGCATTACTGCACTAGCTAGTTAAGATGTCATTATATTAATATGAATTGTGAGATTAAAATATTATAATAATATGTGGAATACTCTGTCAACCTGGGTAAAATTGGAAAAGCGGGCCAAGTTAAAATATTTTTTGTGCATATCCTGAAAAAACAAATAATACACATGCCATTGTCCTTGTGAAGTGGGCTAAATCGGCTCACTTGTTGAGAGCCCAAATATTTTTAGCCCAGCTTGGCTGAAGTCAGCCTTGCCAATCCACCATTTTTCAAGTCCTTTGTTTTTTTAAGTCAATACATTTTTTTGTGGTTGGGGGGTGGGGGGACTGAGATACATTGTCGAATAAATAATAATGGAAAATTTACAATCAAATCTTAAATAAGAGAATTAATGAACAAAAGGTCCTAAGATTCACAAAATTACCATAAAATCTCAGGAGTAGTTGCTGAGATTGTTAATAAAGACTGGTAAGGTTGTTAATAACAACCTCAGCAGTTACTCCTGGGACCTTATGGTAATTTTGTGAATTTTGGGACTTTTTATTCATTAATTCTCCTATTTGGGACCTGATTGCAAATTTACTAATATAAATTTGTTATCCATACGTGTGTGTGGGGTAAAATTTGTAAGAAGCGCGGATCATTTTCCGGATTCTGTAGAATATATAAAAAAAGAACATGGCTATTAGGTACTTATTTTAAATTCAAAGGATTACAACTCACATAGTTCTTTAAAGTTTTATTACAATTTCACATTTTTTTATGTTCAATATGTATAAATGCGCAATTTACTATTTGATACAAGAAAGAATTGGTATTAATTTTATTAAAAAAAGAGAGAAAAGTGTGTGATTTTGATAAGCTCGGCAAAATTAAGTCTCTCCTTTACAGATTTTAAACACGGGGAAATCATACAGTAACTTCAATGAAAGCTCAAATGAAATGCATCAAATTTACTCAATTTATTCCCATTTCTCCTCGTTTATCTTGTCCTGATGTTGTTTCTCATACATTATCCAATAACTTCCTATTTATTTTATTTTTCTGCTATCTAGTGATATGCAGTATGATCAAGTTTATATTTTTGTACGGCCAAAAAATTTATCTTTTTGTCATCATTTTGCACTCCGTATACAGACTAAACTCGGAAAAAATATGATCTTTCTCTGGCTTTCAATTCCTACAAAATCTTAAACAGAGAAATCTTAACTAACAAAAGTTTGCCTTTACTGAAGATCGTGCATCAGGATTTATATGCTTCCTTTAAACTGTGTAAGCTGATTGGATCACCCTCTGGTCTAAATTTTGAAGTCTCATAACAGACTCCACATATCCCCTCAGAGTATGTAATTCTCCCAGCCTGCAAAATGTAATGAATCTATGAAAACTCAAAATTATATATGAACCAATTACACAACTATGTTCAAGGTAGGAAGTGTGATGATAATCCATAAGATTTGGTTAAAACAGATCAAACAAATCAGTGGCCAAAAAATGAAAGACCAGACAAATCGGATATCACACATTTCAACAGAATCCACCTTAATCATGCTTGTATGTCTATTCATGATTAAATCAATATCCTATTTTCTATAGACGAGATTTTGGAGGTACCTGGCTATTTCAGCTCTTCGCTTGGCCTGCTCTGCCATTAAACAAGATCTGTTTACATTGACCCGCAAGTTTATGGAATTCAATCCTTGTAGGCTTCTCTGAGAAAGAATCCATTTTGCAGCTCTATCTTCCTTCCCATAGTCTTTCTTCGTAGTAAAAGCAGTCTGTTGAAATAGATTGATTCAATATAGGCCAAGTCTCGGTCAGTTGAGATCAAAGCTAAAAGGGGTCTAAAAGAAAAGGCCTGCACTAACCTTTCTTTCAAATAAGAGATTCCAGGCTTCTCCACTCAAGGCATAGCGCACGATGAACTTGATAATGTCCAAGGGTATGTAGAAGACTAAACTGTATAACCATATCACACCAGCCCAACCCCATCCTATCCCCCTGATCTTAGCAAAGCTGATATTTGCATAGACAGATATTAAGGTTGCCACCTGTTGATAACATAAAGAAGAAATCAAAACAATAATTTTGATTGATTTCATGGAGGTCATTGAAATATGACAATTCAATGTTGGAAGTCAAGCAAATATAGGGCTGAGAAAAAGAAAAATCAATATGATTAACATCCTTTAGAGGAGGAATAGATTTTTGAGTGACATTACCAATTGAGCAATTACAAAGGCACACATCAACAGAACTCCAGGTCTCTCCATAAAAGACCAGCCTCTGCTACGGGTAACGAAGATTAAAGCTTGGCTAATTATACTAACTTGAAGATATACAGCAGATGAAACTTTCTTACTGTCACTGGCTAAGGAGGTTACATGAAAGTGTGTCTGCAGAAACAAATCAACTAACTTGATATTTGTTGAGTCATTTCAAAAATAAATACATTTTCCTCTAACATTCCAAAAGACTTCGACTTTGGAGGGTTAAAGGGAGCAAAAAGAAGAACATAAAGTTTTATACCTCAAAGAAAGAGGTTTCCACTACGACCCAATAGAATAGGACAGTGATCAAAGCAAGATAAGTGCCAATGACAATTCCAGTTACAAAGATCTCTGGCAACTTCCAACTGTCCGGTGTTGGAGATGGTTTTACCCTGTCTTTGGATATGGTCATGATGGTTCCTGATTAAAAGTTGAAATTCGTGGTTCAGCATAACGGCAACCTCCTTCTTTCTATTCAAGAAAATGGTGATATGACACTAGAATAGCAATATGAAAAAGACTGGATACTGAACGCTACATTACGACAAAAGATATACATGGTAGATTACAGTTTGACAGGTGATATATATATATATATATAATGAGCAAGCAGTGGCAATGGACACTGTAAAACCAAGGAAAACTTTTTTTGCGTTTTGATTTACTTAGAATTTGGTGATAAGAGTCCTTAAATTACTATCAGTTGCAAAAAAGGCTCGTGACTGTAAGTTCCATCAATCAATGAGTTAAGCTGCAAAACCAAGCTGCAAAGAAAATATAGTTTATTGCTTCCACTCACCATCATTCAGTATTGCTATGATCAGGACCATGAAAGGTGGAAAATCATACTCCCAAATCAATGCCAGGAGCACAAAACCAAGCTGCAAAAGTGTTTTGTTTTCAAGTTAGACAGAAGATAAAAAAAAAATTAATTTAGGTTGTTAAAACAAACCGCAAGAAAAAAGATATATTGATGAACTTTTCTTACCACTATCCTTATGGTTATGGAAACCGCATATATCTGCATTTATAAAAGCTATCAGTTTCATGATCATTACAGCAAACAGCAGAGATCAATTTAAGAACTTCTACTTCAGCCACAAGTCATTCCATTTATAATCGTTATTGGAAGGAAGAAACTAGGTTTTCTAAGATGCATGGTTTCCAGCTCGAGGTTATATTATATTTATGCAGAAAACAACATTTCTTCAAATAGGGAAAATGAAAACTGCTAACTCAACTGTATAGTTTTTCATTCGTTGAAATATAGCTCGGCTGGTTAACACCGCACTGACAATCACACTTAAGCCTGGCTCAGTTAAGACTAGATCAGCAGCACTTCTTGCAGCATCTGTAGCATCTGACACAGCAATTCCAATATCTGCTTTCTTTAAAGCTGGCGCATCATTTACACCATCTCCGGTCATTCCAACTATATGCTTCTTTTCTTGTAAGATTTTCACAATTTCGTACTTGTGTTCTGAAAATGCAGCGACAATAAAAATAATCAGTGAAAATTCAGGCCATATTCTAGCAAGTATGAACAAAATACGTAATGATTTGAGCATAAGAATTTACCAAAATTAATTTAATGGACAACACAGCTGGTCTTCTTCCTACGTTTAGGTCATATCCCTTATTTGAATGCTCAATATGTTCACTAATTTGTGCAATTTATTTATGTCAACTGCTCATATCTTAAGGTAAAGTTATTTAGAAGTTCGAAAGATGGGAGAAACCTGAACCAATTGCTGATGGTTATATACTGAGAGAATATCACATTGGCCAATCTTACACAAATGCCACATACGGTATTTATGTACTCTCAGATGTTCGCTCAAAAGGTTACTTTTATATCTGTGGTTTTCTAGCATATTGAGGGAAAAAAGAAGTGGAATATATGATCCAAAATAAGTAACTGTTTCACATAAATATCAAATCAAAATACCCGGAAATACACCAGCAAAGCCGTCTGCCTTTTCAATCAGCTCCTCTACTGGGAGAGCTTCATGTTCATCTTTGTCACGTCCCAACAACGACTTAGAAGGGTACATGTTGGTCCCCATACCTAATCTTCGGCCTGTTTCTTTTGCAATCGCCAACTGATCCCCTGTAATGACAGTGTAATTAATATTTCTTCCTCATCTCAAGTATATTGTATTAATTAAGGTCATAGTTCGTCAAACGTCGTGCATGACCATCAAGTTTAAGATGAAACTTAATGGAACGAAAAGATGATTGCAAATAGTCTTAAATTTCACTCTACTTGCTTATTAATATCTGATTTACTAATCACACTGACAAAAGAAACAAGATAAAATGTCGGCTTCCAGCACAGAAATGAAATAGATTCTGCTAGAAACACAATTAAACTGTAAATGTTCTAAGTTGATTGTTGATTCATATTTACCAGTAATCATCTTGACACAGACTCCAAGATTAAGTGCTCTACGAATGGTCTCGGCACTATCATGTCTTGGAGGATCAAACAAGGGCAGCAACCCACAGAATATCCAAGGAGCTCCAGGGCTATCCTTAGATTTTTCGGGAACTTCCTGGAAAAAGTTTTTATATAACTTATCTCAGTATGAAACTCTTATGATTACGACTAAAAATTTAATGTGTTTTTTTTTTCATTGCGTTATCCATTTCACGAAAAGATAAGGTAGAGAAGGATACACAAGCTGCTATACCTGATAAGCAACAGCAAGAGATCGCAGGCCCCTTTCAGCAAACTTGTCAATGATTGCGTGCACTTTCTTAGCAATCTCATCTTTCTCTTGGCACATACTTAGAATCTGATATTCAGGAGACATAAACAGGAGTGTAAATGTGTTTTGCAAAAGTCAAGAAGGCAATCTAATAACTTGTATGGATGAAATTGTGAACTTATTTTCCACTAATCAGGATGCTCCTTATCTTTTTGAATATTTTTTTCTTGTTAAAAAAATAAGATCTTTTGAGGCACACACAGATATATATACGGATAGTATTAGAAAAGTCAGCTGAGGAGAAATCAGGCAATAATGCAAGTGTTTTGCAGTCGGTATCTTTCTTAAGTTTGCATACCTGTTCAGGAGCTCCTTTGCTGGCTCTATACCAGTTGCCTTCAGAATCAATATATGTAATTGCAGTACGTTTATCTACTGGGTTGAAAGGTAGAAAATGAACTTCAGTTATGTTTGCACGTGCCTGCAAGGAGGAAAAATTTAAAATAAGGGACGGAAATGTTCAGAATTAACATGAAAAGGGAATCCTTAAGCTCTACCTCCTTTGGATCAGATAGCATATTAACAATAGCAGCATCAATGGCATCTTGGTTATCCAGTCTAGCTGCTCTGGCTGCTAGTAGGACAACCTTGTCTCTGTCCATATTTCTGTCAAAGACCTGCCTTATAGGTACAACAGACATGCGAAACCTATGAGTGATTCAGGCAACCAAAGGACAAGACCTCCCTTCAGTTCCTTGCCCAGACTTCAGAACCAATCATGATATAGGAGAAGAAAATCTATCAGCTATACAGTTATGAATAAGAATTCGTAAACCTTAGGAAAACTTTGAATTTAGATCGTTTTTCTGTGCATGAAGAGAATGTAATTTTGGATTTATTTAGAGGGATTGAAGTATATGTCAAATCTAATTTCATAACCAGTTTGGGTGAGCTTATTTATTTCCATTTTTTATGATGAGAAGGGAATCCATTGCACTGTACCTCAATAAGGCTTCTATCAACAGTGAGGCGATTCAGGGTAAGAGTTCCAGTTTTGTCACTGCATAGGACATCCATGCCTGCCATTTCTTCAATTGCTGTCATTCTTTTTGTGATGGCCCCCTTGACAGCAAAATAAGTGATTATAAAGACCACATGCCTTACCCTAAATATACCATGTTATTAGCTAAAAGCCATTAAAGTTGCACCTGCTGTGAAAGTCTATGAGAGCCAATTGCTAGAGTAACAGATAACACTGTTGGCATAGCTATGGGTATTCCTCCAATTAAGAGAACAAGTAGGTTGTTGATTCCATCCCTATATGAGCGATGCTGTATTGGGAACATCACAATGATCTCAAGTATCATTCCTACGGCTATAGAGCAAATGCAGAAGTTCCCAATTGCTGTTAGGACCTGTAGAAATCAGTCAATAACACTGTGAGGGCAACATTGGTTTTGAAATTTTCAATAATTGATCAAATAATTTCAAACTTGCAATGGGCGACAGTTTGAAAGACTCTGTTCGAGTTTAGCTTAGACAGTGTTACGTTAGCTCAAGATTTCATTTATTTATTATCATCAAGCTATGTTTCGACTCAAGCAACTCAAGGATATCATATCATGCAATAAAAAAGTAGTGTTTAAGTGTTTCAAAAATAAGAGAACTTCAAAATTTTCACTGAGATATTAAAAATTTGTAGATGAGATTGTCGCATTGCACTGGAAAATTATCATAAATTAGAATGGGATCACATGAAATAGAAAGCCTACTCAGAAGGACTAAAAGCAATATGCATATTACAATTAGAGTGATATATAAAGAAGGGTAGAACTTCTGCAAGGTCCATAAAAATTTTGCTATCAGACTCTCCAAGAAAAACCCATGTGGAGAAATTTTTTAGGTACCCAATCAATCATGTGATTCCAATCTGTGAAATTTCCCAGTCGCCACATTTTTCAGTAGAGTACCTAATTGAAGACACCTAAGACTGCGCCAAAGTTTTGTCCTAATTAAGATCCTTAGAAACACTCTCTTTCATTAATCAACTTAGCTTATAGCTAGTAATTAACATATTGGTTCGGCTTTGTTCCTTATGGAGTGAACCATACAAGAAAAATGATTAAGTTTTTTATGAATACACCTTCTGAAAATGCCCAACAACTTCAGTACTATCGACCAAGTGCGCTGCCCTTCCAAAAAATGTCTTAACTCCAGTGGCAATCACTACAGCTTCAATCTCACCATGCTTACAAGTTGAACCAGAAAAGACTTCGTCACCTGTCTTCTTGGTGACGGGAAGAGATTCCCCTGTGAGAGCTGACTGCATAAAACAACATTAAGTCTTAAAATAAGACGACATGTGATCTCATTTTGACCGCTTAAAAAACAGTTTATGTGACAAGAATAAGTAGTGATGTCATTAGATGACTATAGCAAAGAACTAATCATTTTAATTCATAGTTTATGAGATACTTGCCTGGTCAATTTTTAGAGGGTCTCCTTCAAGCAAGCGAGCATCAGCTGGGATGATGTCTCCCAGCTTTATGCTGATTATATCTCCAGGTACTAAAATAGATGCATCTTGCTCTTGCCAGCTCCCTTCTCTAAGAACCTGGATAGTTTGACGATTTACTATAGAATTCCTTTTATCGAATACAAGGATATTTCAGAACGAGAATGTACTAATGTTACAGCCAAAACAGTAAGATTTAATTCATGATTTGAGAATGCATAAAGAACTGAAGAATCCCCATCCAAAACGATAAATAATTACTTAAAATCTACCAATTCCAACATCCTTCAAGCGTTAAAAAATATGAAACTTCTCTAATGCATGATAAAAATCCATATATTTCCTAAGAACTCTCAAACTTGGGGTTGAAAACAAAATCACAAAAGAAAAAAGAATAATCCAAAAGGGCTGGGAATTTGTTCGTAGATAATGATTCTCCAAGACGAACATTATCAATTGATCTAAGGAGATTTGACTGATAAACAAAGACATGTAGAAAAAATTTATAACAGATAGAGACCATTAACAGAGAGACATACCTTTGTTTTAGGAGCTAAACGAGCCATCAGTGCTGCTGCCGCATTCCCAGCATTATTTTCTTCTATAAAACTGATTGTTGAGTTTATTATTAGCAGGCATATAATTCCTACAAAGTCTTGCCAATCAGGACCTTCCCCCTGAAAATATGAAGCCCAATAAAATGGTGAGAAGTAACATTGTGAAAGGGAATATGAGAGAAAATTAACCCTGCAGAACACAAATTATGTTCTCTACTCACTCCCCCGTTAGCGAGAACAATTGCCATAATTGCCGCTGCTTCCATAACCCATGACAGAGGATTCCACATAAAACTCAGAAACTTCAGTATTTTATTCTCCTGCATCAACATTCAAATATAGAATAGATGAAGCGCTTTAGGCCACTATTATAACTTCTTAAATAATCAATTTATTCTAGCTTCAAATTCTATAGAATGAAGGCTAAGACCATTAAATACATTCACGAAGTATGTTCTTACTTTCTTCTCTTCAAGTTTGTTAGGGCCAAATATTAACATCCTAGCTTCAGCATCTTCAGTTGAAAGTCCACCTCGCGATGTTCTTAATTGTTCAAACACTTCTTCTAATGGTATACGTACCTGACAAAAACCAATTGGAAGGGATACTCTTTCAGGACAAATTAAATTTGAAATTGCAATGACTTTATATTTTTGGTAATTAATCCCACCATTTGTCGGAAAACATACCAAATCAATACCCTCACGATTGAAATTCTCAGGATCAAGCAATGGTTTGCCCAGTTCCTCCGCCATGTTATAGTAGCTGCAGATGAACAATGTATGATCAAGTGGCAAGTAAATAATTCTCAAGATTAAATTGCAGATGTCAGTAAATCAGAACTAAAGTTAATGCAGTAAGAATGCCTTTTGAGGCTGTGTATATTATGTAAACGAATTAACAGCTTATGTCTATTCATAGTTGGTTGATCTGCTTATAATATATGAGCCTGGCCTATTTAAGAATCTCTTTTATTATGGCTATCTGACTGGGTCACATTCGAACATTATCAGACCTAATAAGAGATGACTCTCCCAAAGAAGTATTCTACATTTACATGGATTCAAGTTGACTTGAACTCAAGTACGGGTGAATGTTGAATCTCTTTTGCTGCCCTTTTTGGGCCCTAACATGTATAACATTTCAAGTGGAAAACCAAGAGGCATGCCCTACAAGAATCCATTTCATGTGGTTGGCTATGAATGTGCCCTGACATGGTCCCAGATTATGCATTGGATAAAGGAGAAAGTGCAGACCCACATGGCAGTGAAATTGTAGATTTAGGTCATCAAATACTTACTTTGAGGAAAAGTGATAATACCGAAAGGACCACAAGGAGGAGGGGAAGAGAGGAGCTTCAGGTCCCTCTTCAACAAGCATGCAAAGTGGCGGCAATGAGAAGGGAGGTCATATATAGAAAGAGACGGTATCAGCTCCATATCTAAATGGGTTGGTAGTAACTGGCTGGTGGCGACTACCAGTCTTGGAAGATTTGGTGATTGCAACATATTTGCATTACTGCACTTTTTGAACGTTTCTGATAGTACAGTTTGACAAAATTGATCACCACGAAGATTGGAAAATGAGTAGAAGAACGTTGGCTTTAGCCACCGTTCAAACTCTGCCCCAACTAACATTCTTGATTCCTTCCCTTCTTTCTCGTTGCTTCCTCCTTCATGCAGCACTATATAAACTATTTATTAGATTTTTTATTTCTATTTTAATGTTGGTACGTAAAGGTAGACATTTTTTTTAAACATGCTCCTCCTCACATTTAGAACCAAAAAACAAGGACAAAGTATGAAATTTATATTTTTTTTTGCCAAGTGAAATTTATCTAAGTTTTAGAGAAAATCAATTAATGTTTTCTTTGGTTATTGATGATTGCTTTATAGTCCGGTGACATGCAAGCTCCATATATGGTATAAGTAACTTAAAATGAAAGTGAAAAAATTATTTTTATTTTAGAAAAATGAAAATCAGGTCCCAAGGTTTTTTTCTTTTGGCATCTGGGGACTAGAGATATATTCTGAGGCACAAGAGAATTATAATTAGATTCTAAGTAAGAAAAATAATATTTAATAAATTCTAAGGATTTATCAATAAGTCACTTTCAATGGTTATTACTTTTGCTCATTATTGATAAGTTCTTAGAAATTGTCAAATATTATTTCCTTACTCAAAATATAAACGCAATTCTCCATTTTTTTTAACTAGGCACGACAAGTGAGGGCTATTGTCTGATTAGAAAAAATAAAACTAAGTTAAATGGGGATTTAATAGTAGAGAAGTATTGAAGCACAAGTTTGGTAAGGTCTAAGGAGCAGATCTCATAATTGAACACAATTGGCATGTTTGACAAAACGATTGTAAAAGTCAAACGCACATTCAACAGTATTTTTTTGTAAAACGAGATAATCTCATTCATATATTTACCTATACTTATGTAAAAGTACTTATCTACCATTTTTTCAAATGGACACACGATAAATCTTTTTCTTTCACGTGGCACAATGTGAGGCGTTGACATGTCGTAATAAATCAACTACAGTTGACAGCCATTTGTAGGGCGAGCAAATCTCGCAAGTTTTTGCCGTCTTTCCCACTTCAAGCCCAATTAAGTGTCTCGACTTTTTAGTCTTCATTTTTATTGGCCCAACCCAACATTTTGCTTCCGGCCATTAATCTGCCCTCTTCTCCTCTTCCACATTGGCTCCTTTGCTTCTCCGCCTCTTTCTTCTCCGTTAGAAGCGGCGAAAGAAGATTATCGTCGACGGCGAAGTCCGCTTTCTCTGTCCGGTAAGATTCTTTCTTTAGTTTCTTCTGATGTTAAAGAACAGATTTGTAGGTCTTCCTTTTGCCGTTTCGTGTTCTGTAATTACGTTTTTGATATTTAGGTTCCCCCCTTTTCTCGTGAATGGCTTTATTGGTTATTTTAATGAATTAGCCTCAATAATGCTCTGGACTAGAATTAGCAAGCGTCAAACCTAGCAATGAAGAAATTGTAAAGACCTCTTTTTTTTTTTTTGGGGGGGGGTTGGAATTGTCTTTAGGCATTGTAAGCCACTGGTGGGGTAAGTAATCCATTCAAACGTCGATGAATTCTGGATTTTAGGCTTTCTGGGTCTTAGGGAAGACATTTAAAGTCATCTAAAGGAAATGTTACTGCATTGACCTCCACCCATCTTGTCTTTAGATTCCCGCTCTAGATGCTTGTATATTGTCTTCAGCACAAAATGCCAGTAATATTGAACTGAAGAAATCGAACCATAGTCTCTTTTACACTCGTTCTTCCCTGCGCATTATTTCCGTGCAGATGAAGAAAACGCAGAAGTCTTTGGAGGAGACCGATGCTGCTCAAGATTTGGAGTCTATTATTCAGCAGCATAGACTCTTCTTTGACAAGTTAATTGAGCTCATACCAGCCAAGTTCTACTTACCAATTGATGATGAGAAACCGTGGTTTCAGGGTCTGAGCAAGGCTGAAAAAGCTGCAGCAAAGAAAGAGACAAGGGAAAATATAAAGAAATCCAGAAGAGAACGTTTAGACCCCGAGAAGCCTAGTGCAACAACGCTCGACCTTCTTAAGCAAAGCTTGGACAAAGAAAAGTTGAACGAGGGCCATGATGAACAAATGGATGTGGATCCTCTAACATCAGGTTCAGGTCTTGAAGGCAATGATAGGTCAGTGACATATGAAGAACTTCGACAAAGGCTTCATCGTAAAATAGAAGAGTTTCGGGCGAATCGTAACTGTGGAAATTCCAATAGAGAAAAGAAAAGGGACGAGAGAAATGTCAAGAGAGGAATTCAGGATAAGAAACGTAAGAGAAATGATGGGAATGAAGGAAGTAAACATGAACCTAATGGGTCAAAAGGGAAAAAGAAGAAGGATGCTGTAGAGGCTTCAAATGACCTTGTGTTTGGTCATATAAAACTTGATAATGAGGAAAGGCAAGGGAAGAAAAAGAGAAAAATGTCGACACAAAAGGAACTTGAGCGGGCCAAAAAACTTGAAGAAGCAAAGAAAGATCCTGATAAAGGTGAGGTCATTGCAAAAAAGCAATCATGGAAAGCAGCGATGGATAGGGTTGCAGGAATTAAGGTTCACGATGATCCTAAACTGTTAGAGAAAAGCATAAAGAAAGAGAAGAAGAGACAACAGAAAAATTCAGAGAAATGGAAGGAGAGAATTGATACCAGGGAGAAAATGAAAGCAGAGAAACAGCAAAGAAGATCCGAAAATATAGCTGAGAGGATTCATCAGAAGAAAATGCGTAGAATCGCAAAGAGGGAGAAAAAGCTTATGCGACCTGGTTTCGAAGGTCGTAAGGAAGGTTTCATTAATGAAGGTTCTGGTTAATATAGATTTATGAATAGCTAGCTTGCTGATTTTCCCCCCATTTCCATGGCTTATGTGGCGATGGATAGGGCTTGCTGATTTATGATGTTTTAAACTTGTTGCTTGATGTTTCATGGCGAGATAAAATTTCCATATACTTGCTAAAACTCTGATCTAGAGTCTAGTGGCTTTGCTGCCACTCATAGACTTAGTATTAGTTGAGGTTCCAACCTCTGCTTTTTAATCCTTTTATTACAGAAAAAAAGGCATTTTACTTCTGAGATTGTTAATTCTATCTAGATCTGGTGTCTTCAGATATTAGAGAACTAGCTAGTTATTAGAAAAGGAAACATGCAAGATGGTTGGTTGGTTCCCTTTTGTACTCTTACTGAAAGTGGTTGTTTTGTTCTAATGAAGTCGTTCTCTCATTTTCTGATGAATCTCATTAATAATCTAAGGGTGTATTTTGAAAATTTTAAGTATGCTTAATTATATATTAGAACAATGAAGTAAAACTCTGGTTGCTAGAACTCTACGGCTTTAATTGTTTGATTAGTACGAGATTGTGATAATTGAAAACCCAAGCAGCTTGTGAAACACTCCTGGAAATTCAATGTATTGATATGAATGCAGATATTGGTTGCACATGGTGAAGCTGGAGTATTCGATCTTAAATACAGGAACTAGACAAAATGATTATTTTGTTTATAAATACAAGACTTCCATTCACTTTACCTCCACAAACTTGCAAATTTTTTCTTAAGGATTATATTGGGTGCACATGGTGAAGGGGGTTTTCATCAAAAGGTTGTTATAATGTATATACTTAAAAGGGGTTTTTAAAAAAAAAATCAACGTAGAATTGTTACAAATGACTAATTTTTTTAATATATGCAAATTAGTTGTATAGCTTTTACATTAAGAATAAAATATATCTTTAATATTACCTATAAGATGATATAGTCAATTATCAATTTTTCTAGGGGGTTTTATAAAACACAGATTCTTTTTTTAATGAGCATGTAATTAAAAAAGTAAATGATACAAACTAGATGTCTAAGAGATCACCATCTAAACGGTACAAGCTTAAAAGAATCATGAGAACTGGTTCCTATAAACCTATATCACACATACATATGTATTCTTATCTGGCTACATAAAGATTTATACAGATACACAGATTTGATGGATTGATTTGCTCTATGAGCATATTTATTGGTAAAAACAAAAAAAAAAGACCTTTTAGAGCTTGCTTCATGTTATCACATCTCCTTGCTAAAAATCCAAAACCTTCAAAATTTCTCGCCTTGTGGGTTTTCTTACGAATTCTTTTTCCCTTTACACTAACTGACTGAAAAGTCTTGAAACCACTTAACCCAATTCACATACGATTAATTTAATACCATCTTGCTTTATAGTAACATTGAATTTGCACACTTGCTCTGCACAATGAAGATTATATTGAGATAGGGGGAGGAATAATGAGCTCCATGACTTCAGGAATTTGTCAACCACAGAGATTAGGGAAGAAACAGTGTCTGTGGGAACACATCATTCTTCCTCTCTTTTTGTGCCCTTGAAACTATAAGAGAATACAAATTATTTTCCTCTTTTTTAATATTTTCTAAGGTTAACACTGAAATTAGCAAAGGCCTCTAAAAAAAAGTCAGAAATGGAAAATATTCAAGTTATTAAAGTAGGCATTATGCATTATTCAAATAGCTAGCTTTGTCTCTCTCTATTCATTACTCTGTAGTAAATGCTGTAGTAACTAATTAAAGATGATCCAAATTCTGACTCTTATATACTTAATTAGGTATTTTGTTTCATTAATAAAACATAACACGTGAAATTGTCTGTGCATAACTAAAAATTCAAAAGGAATAATTAGTGTCCTTAACGCATTACATACTCTATTAGTAAAATTATCGATAAACAATAAAGAACCTGCAAAGGTTGAAGAGTTTAATGTGATTTAATGACAATTAGTTGTAAAGGTTAAGAATCATTTGAAAGAGACAATATTTTTAGTCACTGGGTATCTCTATTCGGATTTGAAATATATGGGAGATTCTTGTGTTTGTTGTTTAGCCTTCACTTCAGCCCTTGTCTGTAAATAAGACAAACTACATATGGTATGGGGTCAAATTATTGGAGAGTTTGTAAAGATTCTTGTGAGATAATGTTTTGCATAGGAATGCATGCAACATTGATTCATATTTCTCAGATCAAAGATTATCTGCAATCTACATTTGACCAAAACACAAGATCCACGAAAAAGATAATCTAGATTCTTGCACCAGATAAAGTGTGAGTGTTAATACACACACACACACACACATATTCAAAGTAAAACTTTGTGTCCTAAAGGATGATCTGACTCAATATTATGCTTAGATTCCAAACTTTTCGGAAGTCATCAAAAGCTGGAAACCAGAGCCAGTTAAACACATTCAACCCCGTTAAGCAACCTTATTACCTTCGTAAAAAAGAGAACATACATTTAAGTACCAGAAAAAGTATTTGTGAGAGGTGAAGACTCTTCATGATATGAGTTCTGAAAGAAATTAGTTTCAAACCCAAAGTGATTTAGGGATAACCTTGATTAATGATTTTTTTTAAAAAATAAGAATAACACACTTAACAAGACACAATGAGCTAGCTAGGGAATAATAAATTGTAGTAATATCTC
>JANTPZ010000401.1:0-34468 GCA_025593235.1 Vachellia pachyceras | reverse complement strand
TTTGCTAGCATGACTCTTGGAATCCGTGCTACCACAAGAATACTTTCACAAATGTGAAATGAGTCTATAGCCGTGAAACTACCCTAGAATCATAATTGCCAAAATAAAGAGGGATTTGATGGGGCTACAAATATATCTGCCATGTCCGACCACTGTGTGTATGAAGTGTGAGATGTATGGATGGAAAGGGACTACCCTAGAGTGTACGTTGCCCCACCCTCTTTAACATACAACCCATTTCCATGGAGTTGCAAGTTCACTCCCACTCCTTATCTTTCTTCATCCTTGCACACAGTTTCGAAGTACTCATCTCTCATGGCAGCTTCCATGGAACACTCCAATCCATCTCTCATCATAACGAAACACCCTAATCCCAAGCCACTTACGGTGATCATGATTCCTAGTCTTGACACAACCTCGTTGTCGCCTTCGTCATCCCCACCGACGGCCCTCCCTCTAATCTCTAAAGAACTATCTTTCATGGCCTTCCATTCCATTACTCACACCTTCCTTCCTCCCGTCTCCCTCTCCGACCTCCCTAACGACGACACCAAGATCAAAACAATCATCTCCCTCATAGTCGTCCGCTCACTCCCATCTCTCCATGATGCCTCTCTCTCTGCATCCATTGTTTCTATTGCCTTTTTTAAAAAAAATGTAACTCAGTCGACCCCCAATGCATCGGGTTGACCGAGTTGGACCAAGTCGCCATGACCAGGGTTCAACCCCACCTCGGACTAGGTTTCCGGTTTGACTCAGCCAATCCAGTCTGATTTCCCGTACATTGGTGCTTATAAATCCCTTAAAAAAAAGGCATGCCTCTATTTATCATGAGTTGTAGGAGTGGAGCATAACATTGGTGCTATTGCTTATGACGATAGAGACAAATAAAACAATGATGAAGTGCCATTTTGAAAGCCATCGGAATCAAAGATTCAGCCAAGAAAGCATTGCAGTACTTCTCTTTTCTTTTCCCCATAAAGAACAGCTCAACATCTATTAGAGCTAATCATTTTCGAGACATTATTTGATACTAAATATGAGCATCTCTCGTAAAGAGTATTCAAACATTAATTTACCGCATTGTGAGGTACTAATCCATTTCATGAGACTCTACTCTCATTTTTCTCTTCCTCTTAGTAGTATTTACATGTGTATTTTATTATGTCTAAGAATAAGATTTGGGCCAGATAAAATAGATTGCGTTTGGGAGGATGAGTCCTTAGAGAGTTCATCTCCAAACGCTCTAAAAAAATGTCCCCGTTTGTGTTTTATAATTATTCCACAAGCATTGGTCCGTCATAAAGAGAGGTTTAATAGTACATACGAGCACAATATTAATCAATGTAAATTATCAACTCCACATACAACTCAAATAATTCGGAATATAAAGTGGTATAAATAAGGATGAAAGTGGTGTCAACAGACATTGATTCTTCTAGAAGGGCATTAATTTTTTGTTTGAATGCAAAAAAAGCCAGAAAAACTATCCTAATTAAACCTGATAATACTCAAATTAAACTCAGTCCAATAAACATTTTTTTTAAAAAATGAGACATGAAAAGGGTAGTATGCCGTGGAGGGAGACTAGCTACAAAACAGACGCGTGGCAATTCCCACTGCTCAAGTTTGATGTGCAGTAGCGGTTCAAGGTTACCCTCTAACTATGCTCATCACTCATTACGCCACCCTTGCTTCTCCTTTCTCCAGCTATCCTTCTCCATCCGCTCTTATATACATACTTATTACCATATATTCACTTACTCTTAACCTCCTAACATAGCCCTCACCACCCAGATTTAGCTGCAATCTCAATCCCCCATTTGCAATAATCATTCTCATATGTCTCATCATCGTTCAACTTTCATGGTAAAATGGCCTTTTCAGTCAAACTTTGGCGGACGCTAGTAACATTGTGCCAATCAATCAATTGAGCTCACCTGTAATAATTAGAACAGCACCATCAGTAGAAGACATTTAATATAAAAAGTGGCACCATTCAATATCACGCCCACCCGCGGCTCCTTTTTTTCCCCCAAGCAGCCACACAACACACCAACTCTACCACCAAAAGTAAAAGCAACGAAACATCCAATATATATATCTAAGCTTTTTTTTTTTTTAATATGCGAAATGGAAATCAGTCATCGTCTCCCCCTCCCTGATTAGACATGGAGCGTGTCTGGTGGAGACACAAAAGCCTAGCTACAATTAAAATCCAAAGGGAATTTTTATGAACAAGCGGTTAAAAAACAAGTTTTAATGGCTCCTCTGCCTTTTTTATTCGTATAAAGATTTCGCCTTCACACCATCATCACCACCTGCAACCCCAACCTCAGAATAAGACATAGTATTATTCTCCACAAGCCCACTACAAAAGTCTGATTCTTTCTACACCAATGCTACTAAGAAGCTCCATTGCCAGCACCAAGAAGTTCTTCCACAGAACCCTTGAGAATGTCAAGTCTTTATTCTCTCCAGGCTACCAAAGGCTTCCCAAAACACCTCCCCACGACCAATTCACTTTCCCCGTGATCGTGGACGCCAACAAGAATAATCCAATATATGAAGACTTGGAGAAGTTCTACGCTAACTTCACTGAACAATGGGATTCTGAAAATTAGAAGCCTAAGAGAGGGAGCAAGAAGAAAACTGTGATGATGTCAGCCCCAACAAAGCAGGAAATGCAAGTGTACAATGGGAATTTCGTCTGTGCAAGCCCAGTGCTGAAACTGAATCCCATGGGAAAAAGAGAGGATTACCGGAATAACAAGAGGATTGCAACCCATCATATGGGGGAAAAGCAAGATACTATACTCGTAAGTTCGGTGCATGCTGTGAGTGAAAAGAGAAATTGTACGGTGGAAAAGAATCTGAGGGAGCGGGAGATGATGGATAAGGGCAACGTGGATCATGTGATGGACATTGATGAGGTTCTTTATTATTATTATTCTAAACTTACCTGCCCTGCATATCTTGAAATTGTGGAGAAGTTCTTCATGGAAATGTATTCTGAGTTCTTTGGTCAGGCATCACCTTCTACACTTGGCGCAGTTAAATCTAGGTTGAAGCATATATATATATATATATATTTATATATATATCGGTTAGCTAGGTCGCCTTTTTCCCTCTTTCTGAATTCATCCTTATGCTCCCACATCATGTGACATCTTGTTTAGTTTATTTGATTGTGTTCATTAACCATTTGTTCATGGATGATGGCAACTGTCTTGGGTTCGTTTAAATAATTGGCAGTATATTCCGTACAATCATTTCATTGATTAGTCAATATGACATGCACTTGTGACCTTGTGTCATGGGTATTACTCTCTTTCTTTCTTAAAAATTAAATACTCGCACAGCTTCTAAATATAAGCCCCCATTCACACTATAAACATGGGCTTATATATATGATCATATTTAGGATCAGTTTCCTTTCTTGCAGTTTTCTGGCTAAATTGAAGCCTCCCATCATAAAATACAGACAAACCGAAGTTTTTCTTTTTCTTTTTCCTTCTTTGGCATCAGTAACAATAATTGTAGCCTGAGGCCAGAGCTCTCCTGACAATAATACCTTTGTTTATGAGAGTTTCTTTTGTCCTAAATCTACTTCACTTTAATTAACTTGAAGGATTTATCGAGGTTTAGACTAATCCTGATTAAGTTGGGAAAGTCCACAACTGTGGTAAAACTCAACTACAAAGTATTTTGTTGTATTGCAAAAATTTAAACTCGAGACCTTTAGTTAAGCAAGTACAGCCCTTTTCATTTGAATCAAGTAATTGATGGTGCCTAATGATAATACTTTGTATACATAAACAGACTCAGCTTGGACAAGTCAATGCACCATTGTGCAGTTTAAAGCACTGCGTAACAAGAATCTTATTTTCCTAGAATGAAACCACATCTGTCTTTTTTTGGGTGTGGCCAAAGAAAACCACCTGTATGAGTATCCAGTTGAACTTCCTCTTGGATATAATATAATTTTTTGTTTTTGGGTATGATGGATATAATGGATAGATAAGAAAGGCGAGCAAGATATGGCCATGTGTTACTGCACATGCTCTAGTTAGGCTTATTCCATGATGGGCCGAACCAATATCTGAGAATGGGCTACATCAGAGGGCTTAAGGATCTCATTAAATATCAACTTATGAGTTATGACTTTTAGTTGGGTCAAGATCATGGCAATGGTTGGTCAAAGGCAATATTCTATTGTGTAATTCATTGTGACCCAATAGATTAAGTAGTTGCAATTATACGAGGAGAGGCTATAAGCTGTTTGTGCAAAAAAAAGCCTACAGGCTTTGCTCAGTGGGCTTTTATTCTGTGGCCAAGAGGCCCTAAATGAATGTGTTCCTGCTAAGGGATGGCTAGCTAGCTAGCGGAAGCTTAAATGTGCTCCCTTCTTGATAGATTTGGAGGATCATGCAAGGCATTTGCTAGGATGGGATCACATGGTAGCGATGCGATTGGAAAGGATAAAGAAGAAAAGTCCAAGGAAATTAAAATTTTTTTTTGGCCCCGCGGGGGGGGGGGGAGCAAGTACAGAATATGATATTCTCCACCAAGTATGGTTATGGTGGATCCCATGAAGCAGCTACAAGACAGCCCTAAGGCCAAAACTTTGTTCCGTTTACCTGGCCCTGGTTCTTGAGACGAGACAGACAAGATTCCATTATCATCCACTCTTATTTCAAAAGATTGGGTCGATGGCCATGCTGAGTTTGACTCTCCCCCTTTGAGCAACACTTGGTGGGAGTTTACTAATCTGCCACTAATTTTACTTCTGCCCGTGTTTTTGTATGCATCAGCATGATGCATGCAATAGATATACCATCTTCTACTTTTGATCTCTAACTTTTTATTATCGGAACTTAATTGATGGACTGTCATTTCCATTGAAAACCCCTCTCCTAGTTAGCCAGATCTTTGTACGCATGATGCAAGATCAGCTGAGAAATCAAGACTTGGTATGAAAGACACATTATTGTTGACCGGTGCATATGTTAATGATTGATGGTCTGCCTCCCTTAAACTCCCTCGTAATTATGGGTCATATCATTTTCACAGCAGCTGAGCCAAAACACGCATCACATCTCTGATTGAAAAAATAAAAAATAAAAACCACAAATCTTTCACGTACTGCGCTTAATTACACTTCTGTTCAAAACTGTTGGATGAAATGTCTATCACGAGGATGAAATTAGCATTCTGGAACTGGAAGTTTTGGATCCCCTCTGCGTAGAAATTAGTGAAGATCAAGCGAATACATATATGTGTGTGCTTCCCTATTCACGTGAAAGAGAGGAAAAACTAAATCAAACCAAGAGGGTGGAGGGTGATGGAGAGGTTTCACGAAAGTGGACAATGCAACTTCTGTGTGCAATAGCTGTAAGGATCAGGAATGCAATAGATCATGTGGAGTGTGTAAATGATTGAAGAAGACAAGTTGGGAGAGTGGTGGGTGGTCCATAGTGGTGGAATAGAAAAGAAGCTTAGAACAAGTATGCAAAGATGTTAAGTATCCATCTGCAAATTCCTTTCTTATGACCAGCTGACTATCTCTCCACAACTCTACATGCATGCATGCATGGGTGGACCTAGGTACAATTGAGCAGGTTTAGCCGCACCCCTGACTTATAGAAAATTAAGTATATATTAATACTATGTGATTTATTTTGCACCCACTCATTTGTTAATTTTGAAGACACTAAATGTTTGCTCAAATTCTTCTTAAAACATATTAAGAATAAGTCTCATTTATTTTAAACCCCGTAAGCCAGAGTCCTGAGTCCGTTACTGCATACACACACATGCTATTCCTTTCTCAGTTCTGACCACTCATCATGTTCACCCATCCCACGCACACCCGCCTGCATGTCTTGCCCTTTTCACCTGCGTAATGAAGTTATCATCACCACTACTCCCACAACAAACAGACAAAACATACAAATACACACACGCTTACTCTTTCTCGACATTTCAGTAAATATCTCACGCCAATACTTGTTCATTAGATTTTTGCCGTTAATGCTGACAAATCTCCTAGATTATCTACAACTATATCCGCTAAAGGTATTAACATTTGTTTGTTTATTGTAGTTACTTAAGCATCCTTACCGCTGAAGCAGTCAATGTTTGTCACATCTATCCATGTCAAACTTAACATTACGTCCTCCACCTTCTCAGCGTTATTATCACATTTCAACTTGGCTAATGCCATGTTCTTCTCTCAGCTTCAATATAGATTATTAGTCACGTTATATTGAACATAAATTATGAGTAATTTGTCACTGAATTGGAGGATTCCTTGTCAATAAGGTTTGATTTGTACAATGAGTGGTGTGTGTGTCAAGTGCTTCTTATCTTCAGAAGAAAAGTCATATCCTAAAGTGACATCTGGGTTTGAATTTTGAAAATGAAAGAGGGAATATATGTTATTGGCATGGTCGTGATGAGTTTTAAAGTTTCAGAGCATGTGTTTGTGTAGCTGCTACTGCAGGAAAAAGGTTAGTCCAGTGGTGATTGATGATGCATGATCTCTCCCTCCCCCATCCATCTAAAATTAATTAATTGCAAATGGTCCTGCGGAATAATATATAATACCCAATTATACGGTCATTACAATAAATTTCTTGGACCACTTACAGAGTCAAGCCAGTAAATTAAATTATATGAAATACATGTGGTCCAGAATGGATTCATGATCACCCAAAGCATGTGTGCGCCCATGTGTGCATAAGCAATATCAAAGCTGAACTGGGGATTTAGAGGGTATGCCATCACCTGTTATCGCTCATTTTCAGGACCATATACTATTCTATTGCACATATGTAGCCCACACCCTTACCATATAATTGATTGCATATATTTTATCCAATCTTTAATATAAGAGTTTATTGGTGATTGGATTTTATCTTTAATATAATATTCCAATTCATTTTGTCTTCCAAATTCAAAATGTTTTCCCGAAATATTCTTATTGACCGCATATATTAAGGAATTTCAATTCAAGAGTACTCATTATGAAATAAGATATTTAGGAAATTCAACTCATATTTATTTACAAATAATTAAATTTAACTAATTTTGTCAATATATTTAAATTAGTTATATAACTTTTATATTAAAGGCTGATATGATTGCACTTTACATTTATATATGATTGTAAGGAAAACTAACTCATATATGATTGTACTTTGCAATTAATTAAGTGACACCATCCATAAATAGCCAGTCATGAATTGATTTTGATCCGATGATTATATTAGAAGCAAGCAAAATTCTTCAATAGTATGACTATCTTATTCTGCTGTATCGCCGTCCAACCTATAGCTTCAACGCAATCACTACATTATCATTATCACTATCATATATACAGTGGCATTAGTGTCTGTATAGGAATATGAGTAATGATGATTATGATGATGATGATGTTGTTGTTGTTGTTGTTATCATCTTCTCCTTACAATCACTATCATTACCATAACTTCAAAATGTCACATCCCTTAATTGCGTCCCTTACAAGGGCAACTTGTCTTCAAATAACTTGGTTTACCTAAATCCAGTAGGACAGAAGACCGAGTTTGAAGATGACATATTTTGTCCACACAATTCAAAAGCATGAAATTTGGTGCACTCTTGTGTGGGCTGTATCGTTTTAAAACAGAAAATTCAAGGTATTAGTTTGAAGTTCGCGTTCGCTTCAATCCCCACCACATAATTAAGCTCTAGCAGAAGTTAGATATGTAGCATTCGACCGGCTCATGAAAACATTAATTGATGTCGGTGTGTTACATAAAATCTCTTCCCAAGCAATTCATTATCCAACCAGCTAGATGCCTAATTATATTCGGCAATATGATATCAACATGCATTATTTCTAACGGAAAAGGTTTTGACTGTTTAAATATGATGTTTAGATTTCAAGTTTTTATGAATGCAAAAACACTTGTGGGAAAGTTACGCTCAACTGGGCATTGACAATATTCAAATATGACATAATCAAATATCATATAAAAATATGGCAATATGGTAATTTCAATTCAATATATAACATACTACGGGTATAGTATGAGAATGTAATGAAATTCCGATAACATAATCTCTGCTTGAAATGACGTCAAATCTTTTTTAATAATCTTGTATCCACCAGTAATATCAACTGATTTAATCTAAATTTGACTTGGGTTGTTCTCCAAACAAGTTACCTTAGGGAAATCCTTCAACTTGATCTAACCATGAATAGTAATGTGCTTTGTTACGTTTTCGACTTATATTTTCATTGCTTTGAGGTGAATCTCGTTCAAGTCCATGATGAAATTAAGGACACCTAGCGATGAAGATGGTCGGCAGGCAAGAGGAGTTAAGGACAACTAACGATGAAATTAAGGAATGTCGTGGGTCAAGCAATAATTGGTTGGCCAAACTTTCTGGTCCCTCCTTAAAATTGTTCACACACACACACACACATATATATTATATGGGGGAAACAACCTTTGATGTTGATAGTGTTGGTGTAGATTTGGGGAATGAGAGGAGATATGCTATAACATCTTCACGGAAGCTAAAGATTGGGTTCTTCTTATAGGCTCACCAAACAGTCGGAACAAAACACAAACTCAAACTAATTAACTCCCTCCATTGTTGTCATTATCAACAAATGCAAACCTAGTTTTACCTCTTCTTTGCGCTATCTTGTAGTAGACATGTCGACAATTCACAACCATATTCTTTATCATTTTCAATTAATTTTAAAAAAATTGAATTAAGGGCAGGCACTAACGGAATAATAGTACAAGTATAATCAAACCACCACCTCCTACTAATAGAAAAGCTTCTGTATTAATGGATTATGAGGCTTTTGACAATTATAACAAAAATTTATATCCTCCCTTTTTATAAATGAAGCAATCGATAAAATAAAAGTCTTGGGAACACATCATTCAACCATTTTAGTTATTAATTAACTATAACTATATATGTTTTTTTATTATTTTTCATTTATGAGTATAAAATATTTTTTCAACTAAAAGATGAATTTTTTTTCCTTTTACTACTTTCCTTTTATGTTTTGTTCTGTTTGGCGGAACATAAACCTTACATTTATAATTCATTCAATTATGAATTACAAGACCCCATTTGTATTGTAAATTTTGCACTATTTAGAACATGAGAAATTTACATATTTTCACAAAGTGATTCCATCCTAAATGTAAGCATCAAAGGCTCCATGCGAGACAAAAGAGAGTGAAAAGCTTGTGTGTGGTTTTGCATAAATTATTTCACGGCAAAATGACACAGTGAAATCTCAGTATGATGATTGATCAATAAGAATATGTGTGATATATATGTATATATATTGTCCTTTCATATATACTCTCACTAGCTACTACTTTGAATTAGAAACCTTTGGCCCCTCCCCTTTTTCTTCTTCATCTTTGAATTCGGAGTTTAATTAAGTACACAGTCTCTTCATGTGAACCGGGACATTAATTTCAACCCTAACTTGTCATGCATTTATTAGCCCCACCCAGAGCAGTCCTTCTATGAATGGTTTTTTTCGACTTTGAAGAACCAAAGTTAGTGGTCCGATCGGTCGAGAGATCTTTATGACGATGGATATTAAAGATCCCTGCAATGAGAGACCACCGTGATAAAACAATCGAGTAAAACACAAGTTATATATATATATATATATTGAGAGGAAACAAACAAACCAAGAGAAGAGAAAAGAAAAGCTAACCCTGCACAAGTTTACAAAGATAAATATAGAGAGGGGCGCAATAGCTTTCATACTCATGGGAATTAGGACCTTTTCGTAGTCCAAGGGACTTTTTCTTTTTATATGCCATTTTTTTCCTCTCTTTTCGAAAGCCTTTTTTGTCCGTTATGTTTTCCTCCAGAATAAGACGATGGTCCACAAGCTAGATAGCTAGTTAGAGGCTAGGTCCAAGTTATAACTAGAGTTGTGTTTATCTCCAATAAATACTCCAGATGTAAACAAAACCAAGGTCAAATTTGACTAAAACGTATATCACACGATTTCTATACCCTCAGCACGGCATTTGTAAATATACAAGAGACAACGTGATATTATAAACCTCTTAATTCTAGATCTCTCAGGAAAAAAAATGGCCAGCTAACGACAATGTACAAGATATCCACATGTATAACATGACGAGAAAACAAGCACGTAAGTAATTTCAATCCACCGAGTTAAGAAGGAAAAATACACGATTCAAAATCTCTCAATCTGGTATACACTCAAAAAGTCCATGCCAGTACTTTTTGTGGTGAATGGATGGTTATATAGGAATCGCACATCGTAGCCATATATATGCCTTTTTTTTTTCCTTCCTTTTTTCCTTTTCCTTTTCTCTCCCTCATCGATAATCAATTATATTCTCTTTTTCTTCCTTTTGATGTGTGCTTAGCTTAACTGGGAGGCCTGTTTGGGCAGAAAGCATTGTGTGAATGGCACGTCGGGTGAAGCTAGGGCCTTGTCCGTCCTCTGTCTTTTTCTTTTTGGTCTCTCTTTGTTTCATTGTTTTCTAATCGAAAAAAGGGCATTAATTTTTTGTTGTGGCATTGTGGTGGGATGATGCAAGCGGAAGAGTAGTGAAGTTGATGGCATGGTTGGCCTGCTCAGATTTCCAGCAATGTTCAATGTCTTCTGCGATTCGCTTTGCGTCAATGGAGGCTCCAAGGAGGCCACGTTTCGTGAAACCCACAGAATAGAGTCCGTTTTCGCCTTTCCATCCATTTGGAAATCCTTTCCGGGGCAACCCATCTTTCTCATTAAACATCTCGCTCTCCTGATCATCATCATCATCATAATCATTTGATCAATTTCAACTCCACAATATAATATATCATCAAATTCATTAATCACCTTGTAACATTTACCACCAAGAAAGCATATTTTTGGATGTGTGAATAAGGAAGGAGTCAAATGAAACAATTTCAAGGAAATTAAAATGAAGGGCTGAATGATGCATTTCGTACAAACCATTGAATTGAAAAACTTTAAAATATATAATAAAGAAAACATATAAAGGTTCTTTAAGCCTATGTGCATGACTCGACATTGAACCCCCCCAAACTTTTTTGCCAACCTATGAGGAAAGTATACATACATTAGTAAAAAAATCGCTTTGTAGATCATATGTAGAAACGGTTTATATAAGATCGGTTTAAAAAGTGAAGCACCTTTTAGACAGCATGTATTACATATAGTCTAAAAAGTTACCTTTTTAAAAAAGTTCCAGTTGAGTAACCTTGACACTTTTTTCTTCATCCACACCAGATTATAAAATAACTTAATTAATCTTCAACAACAAATGCATCCAAATCGTATGAAATTCAAAATCCTAACTAGAACCAAACAAGAGATCTTACCAGAGGAAACAAATAGATACAAGAATACAATTAAAATATTTAAATCAACCTTTGACACTGATTCGGGAACGCAAACAAGAATTAAAAACAAGGAAACAATAAATTTCAAGCTCACGAAGTTGATGCAAATCTAGAGTGCTCACAATGACGTCGGCGTAGATCAGTGAACAAGAAGCAAAATTTACACAATAATCAAATCCACTTGCCTACACTCATCATCACCACCACCACCACCACCTACCACAATCCTCATCACCCACTGTGCAAAATCATGTATAGGTTGAAATTGACCTCCTCAAGATGTTGTCTGAATAGAAATCCAATGCCGTTATGGTCATCGAATCTTCATGCACCACCATCACCAAACAAGATTGATAAACCGTTGTCAAGCAGATCTGGAACTTAAAACTAAGAAAACGGCTAACCTGAAGAGGGGTTATGAGAGAGGAAGGGTCATAGGGGAGATATGGGGATGAAGATCTAGGAAGGGTCGTGCGAAAGAGGAGGTTATGGGTCATTGAGATTTGAGGAAGAAGAAAGGGACCTGACAAGAATATGAAGAGTATGAGCAGGTGAAAGGGTAGAAGAGTTGAGAAGAAAAGGAAGACATGCATTGAAAATTGAAATTTTTTCTCTAAAAATGGTTCTTTTTAGACCGCATCTCTTTGATGCGCTCTAAACGAGTGAAAATTTATCTTTATATTTATGAAAATGTTACCGATCATATTTTTTAGACTTTATCCTCTAATTGCGGTCTAAAATAACTATCTAAATAAGATTTTTTCTATTAGAAGCTTAGGTGTTTGTGATATTTTATTTTAATCTAGAGATTATGTAGGAGAGAGGTATATATAGAAAAAGAACACACAATATATAGATTGTAAACTTTATATGTACATTGTCTCATTTTTTTATACATAAATTTTAGGCAGGGGGTTGGGTTCATCCACAAACCAAGGGCAGGGCAAAATCTCCCTTCCTCTTAGGTCATACCAATGTTGGGCAGGGCAAGCTATCAATTACCCTTAAGCGTGTTAACCAAGGTGTGGCATCAATTGTCCCATGGCGAAGGCCCGAGGGGTCAAGTCATAATCGAACCATAGCGCTTGGGCGTCTGCTCTACTAGGGGTTAAGGAAATAGAGTTGCGCCCTGACTAATAGCTATAACTTTTGGCCTAGTGATAATCGTTTGATCCTAACAATTGGTATCAGAACCAAGATCATGGGTTCGATTCCCAGCAGGAAAATTGCTGAGGGGGAGATTGTTGGCCAAGGTGTGGCATCAATTGTCCCATGGTGGAGGCACCAAGTCATAATCGAACCATAGCACTTGGGCGTCTGCTCTACTAGGGATTAAGGAAATAGAGTTGCGCCCTAACTAACAGTTATAACTTTTGGCTTAGTGGTAAGCGCTTGATCTTAACAAGGTGTTTACCTAAGCACCCAGGAGCTAAGATGCCTCCCCAAGCGCCGCGACTGGTATCGTTTTATCAGATATAGGTGATACTTGAAACACATCAACCCACCCTCTCACTTCTATTGGTCTATTTCATATACTGATTGCAGAACTTTAATTAGGAGGTTAAAAGTAGCAAGGATTTGGATTCATCACTTCAGATATTTATCAGATTTTCTAAGGACATGCCAAGTGAAGTTTTTTACAATTCAACATTGTACGTATATATAGATTCTTCCTTTTCAAGGGGGAAAACAAAAGTTTTTATGTTTTATATGACTAATAAAAGAACGTTGCCTAATTAAGCCTAATCTTAATTGAAACTAAACCCCTTAGCTTTTGCCCACGAGAAAAACGATTCAATATAAATTACCTAACATTACCTTAGCTTTACTCGAAATTCCCAATATCCAAACATAAAAGTGCCAAAGGCGCGCGCTCGCACACACACAAACACGCCAAACGGAGAACAAAAAGGAATACCACCATTGGGGTGCAGCGGTTAAGCTGACTGTCGCTTCCTCATGGGTCGAGAGTTCAATCCCTGGAGCTACGCTCGAAGGGAGGGGATACCCACCCTTGATGCAAAGCACCTTAAAGGGGTGCGTTTATATATTCCCCGCTCTGGATTAATCGGTTGCCATGAGTTACCTGATCCAGTTGAAAAAAGGCCAGGGACTTAAGAAAAAAAGGTGGATACCGGGGGGCTTCCTGGGGCCACAGGCCAAGTCTGCCATTGTTAAAAAAAAAAAGAAAAGAAAAAAAACAGTTAACAAAAAAGGAATCACCTTTAACCAAGAGGGTACATTACTTTTGTAGCCAGTTGCCAAAATGATGGCATCGAAGTTCTCCACTTTACCATCAACAAACTCCACTGCATGCTGAGTTAGTCGTGAAATTCCGCGGCAAACCTGTTTATATGTATATTCCACAAGTGAAAAATTGACGACAACAGACAAAGGAAAAAGAGATAACATAAGAAGTCTTTGTTTTCTTTCCCTGTTGAAATCATCTACTTTACCTCAAAGGAAAAGTCCCATATCTTGTACGATTATGACAACAAAACAGATCATAATTATAAGAAAACCTTGTGGGATATCTAATTCTAACCTTGATACTGCCACATTTGATCTGAGCGAGTGTGCCAACATCCAAAACTGGAGTCTTTCCGTTCAAGTTTTTGAGCTCTAGAGGGCCAAGTTTGGGTCGATTAAGTCCATATTGAGCTGTGTCCCCGAGCATGAGGCGTGACATGAAAAGCAAAAACCGATCCACAAGCCTTATTGGGAACCACTTGAGCAGACACATCGATAATCCAAAAGTAGATTTCCCAAGCACCTGCTGGGGCAAGATATGCACCTGCTGAGCAACAATCAAAAAGAATTTAGAAGAAAAAAATTATAGGAACGAAGGGCACAAGGGCAAATCACAATCATATCACGCTATCAAAATTAATTAGTTTTCAGATATTTCTGAAAACCCTGACAGCATATAGTTCAAGATCTTGAGCGGGTGCGCATGCTTATATACTAATTCCAAGAAAAGTGTGTGTGAGTCCACATGTTTATATATATAATAAACACTTTTCGTTGAGATTTATATTGTTATACTAATAATATTATGAGTTTAAGTATAATAAGCTCACCGTGTCTCTAACCACAAGGGAAGGGTGAGCATTATGATCACAGATGTCCAAGCAGACTTCCATGCCAGAATTCCCACATCCAACCACCAGAACTTTTTTCCCAGAAAACTCACTTCCTCTCTTGTAAGAGCTACTGTGTATTACATGTCCTAAGAAATCATCCAAGCCTTCAAATTGAGGCACTACGGCTTCCGCATTCTCTCCTGTGGCCACTATGAGCCATTGACAAACATATTCTGTCGTCTTTTCTTTCAATACTTCGGTCTTCACTCTCCAGAAACCTAGTCTGTGATCGAACTCGGCGCTGATCACTGTGTTGTTGAAAGCTGGTGTGATGCCGAAGTGAAGAGCGTAGGCCTTCAAGTAGGCAAGAAACTGATGTTTGGTGGGATAGGAGGGGAAGTTCTTGGGAAAAGGCAAGAGAGGAAGCTGGCAAAATTGTTTGGGAAGGTGAAGGCGAAGGCGATCGTAGGTCTTGAATTCCCACATTGAAGCCAAACAATCGGACCTTTCAAGGATGAGACTTGGGATTCCTTTGTGTTTAAGGCAAGCTGCTGCTGCTAAACCAGATGGACCAGCTCCCACAATGACTGGTCCACGAACCCACACTCTTTTAGCCATCTTTACAATTCGAGCATCATAATCGTGAACCCTTTTTCCTTCTATCTCCTTCAGGTACTCCTCCATGATCACCTGCAACAAATTAAAATTACTGACAACAAACCCACACGCACACCCGCACAAGGTAAAGTTTCGAGATCCTCAAAGCCCGCCAAATCAGAGATATGGGATTTCTGGAGGGCTTGAATTGACCAAAGAGGGAAAGTGAGGCAGTATATTTGAAGAAGGAATTAAACACACGGACAGAGGTATATGTATTTTATGTAGAAAGCTAGCTTTATAGCTGCTAGTTAGTTTCGAATGGTATTTGACAAAGGGATTTTGTAAGGTGCTGGCTGGGTTTAGTGAGTGTGTTCATATATATACATGACTTGATCAGTTTGTGGTCATGGGTGTTGAAGGCGTTTGGTTGTGTGGGACATGTTATATGTTAGTAATAATAGCCAAAATTGACAAACAGCAACCTTTCATCTACCCAAAATAACACATACAGAGAGACACGGTGAGAAGTGAGAGAGAACGCAGGTCCTATAGCTATGGCTTATGAGGACAAGATTTCTATTTGCTTGCAGTATAAATGTAGAAAGAGACTTCTAAACGCTTATTTAAATAATAATTTAAAGGCTCTCAATGTACTATACTGGTCAAGATGATGCTCATCGAAAGAAAGCAGTGAAATATGGATGGGATATATACAAGGGATTCGCAGTTTTGTACAGCAAGAATTTAATGTTGCTTAGTCCGAGACCAGTATTATTTATTACCTCGACCTTTTTTTTTCAATTTATTATTATTATATCGAAGTTGCAGTATATAAACTCTAGCTGTGGCCGTGAGGTCAAAAAAGAAAGAACTCTAGCTGGCTTTGTAGTAAGAAGGGGCATTTTTTCACCCAAAAAAAAAGAAGAAGGGGCATTTGAAAACATACAAGATAAAATACATGTGGAAAGCATTTTAAAGTTTACAAATAATCTTAGACTAAATATATGTTTATGGGCTGATATACTAACTTGAAAGTGAAAACGAAGCTCAACACATAATTAATTAATGGAAACAATCAATTAGGAGAGGATGTGAGGATGGTTCAGGTTTCAAATTATGATAACGGCGTGATTGATTAAGAATTAGTCTCCCATAGTTTTTATTGTTCGATATACTCTTTAGTTTTCTTTGATCGTGAACACAAATTTAACTTGTCACGCATGAGCAGGAACAAAAAAAAACTGAAGAAAACGATGAGAAGAAGAGGAACTGGGAGAGAGAAGTGATATATCACCCAGCCTCCTCACGTTATATAATATTTCAATGGGCAAGTTTGGTATGGCTGAATTGAAGGCATGTAAATGGTATTGGAATTGAATTCCATACAAAATGATTGTTTGGTATGACTGAATTGAATTCCATGTGGAATTCAATTCAATCAAAAATGCCTGAAATGAATTTCACATGATCCTGGATGGAATTGATAAAATTCCATAGAATTCCATATTTAGCCTCCCATTTTTTCAGACGCGATGAGCTTGAACAGGGAAAACGCAGACGAGGATGAGGACGAAGACAGCACCAACGAGCACCTCTAACCTCCGGCGACGGCTTCATCTTCAACCATTCGATATACCTCCGGCGACAGCTTCATCTTCGACCACGACGAAGACGAAGACGAGGACCGACAGCGACAAAGATGAAGACTGTGACTGACGAAGATGAAGAAGAAGAAGGCGGGACGAAGACGAAGATGGCGACCTGCTTGAGTTTCTTTCATTTTTTGTTTACCCACTGTTAATATCAGGAGTGAGTTTCTTTTGATGAAGATTTTTTGTTTACTCACTATCAATACCTCCAACCACAGATGAGCAAGGGTCACCAGATGAGCAGGGTGGTCGGTGCCTGGCTTTGAGGTTTGCAATGGAGGATTAAGGAGCAATTTCAATGATAAGGGCATTTTGGTCCTTTTACATAAAAATCTTCATTCATTTCCAAGACATACCAAATGTACTTTTAAACTCCAAATCAATTTCCATATCCACATCCATTTCCATATCCATTTTCATATCCATCAAAATCAATTTTACGTACCAAACGGGCCATATATATTCTCAAAACCTAGAAAAAGTTTCATGTATCAATCTAATTTAGGAACAAAAAAAAACATTGGGTTCATTTCCTAAAAATTGCAAATCAGGAAAATAACACAAAAAGAAAATGGAATATGGTAAATAACAAATGTGTAAGGAGATTTCATAATGACTGAGAAATGACTAATTCCAAAAAGGGATTTTTGAAATTAAAGGGAAAAGACATAACAATAAGAAAAAACTGACATGCCTTCAATCATTTTAAAAAGTTCCCAACCACCTCATCGAATATCTTACTAGTGAATAGCCATCGACCATAGGCGTTCAAGCTCCTCCTATTGGCCACCGGCCTTCAGTGTCGAAGCTCCGTAAAAGGAAGTCGGCAACACCTAATGTAATATTAGTAATCCCTATATAAAACTTTTGAATGAATTGAAGTATAGATTTATTAATCAATAAATAAAAGTTGGTAAAACCTAATGAAATGTTGATAATTCCTATATAAACTTGTAAATAAATCAAAAGTGTAGATTTGTTACTCAATAAACAAGAATTGGTAATATCTAATTAAATGTGGGAATGCCTTAATAAGGGGAATACGTTGTAGTCAAATCTAAAGAGTCTACTCATATATATATATATATTTGTTTTTACAATATTACATTGCATTGATAGCCCAATGGCAACCAATGTTTTTGAGACGTATATGAGGTGGAATCAAATCACATCCACACTTTCATTATGTATTACTAACTTTTATTTACTAAGTGATGAAATCACACTTTCAACCATTCATAAGTTTGATATAATGACTACCAATATTTCATTAGGTATAACCAACGTTTTTTACTTAATAACAAATCTACACTTTCAATTCATTCATAATTTTTATATAAAGATTACCAACGTTTCATTTAATATTAGGTGTTACCAACTTCCCTTTACAAAGCACCGACATCGAAGTTCAACATACGATAGCCAGCAAAGGGGGCTCCGACACCAGTAGTTAATGGCTGGGAACTTTTTAAAGTGGTTGAGGGCATTTAAGTCATTTCTCTCCTATTTTGTCCTTTTCCTCCAATTTAAAAAATCTCATTTTGAGATTGATTCCTTATTTTTCGTTATTATATCTTCTAACACTACTGTCATTTATCATTTTTCAAGTTCTTTTGTGTCATTTTTCCAATATTATTTGGATACTTTAGCCGTGTACATAGGTATAGAGACTTGTGCCCCATTTTGGACCTTCACTTTGGATTTAATTAATACTGTTAAGCCCCAAGGACCTAAGTTTGCACAACTAGGGGAGTTTGGCAAGGTGATCCACTGAGTCTGTATCTCTGTCTTGTGTATGGAAAGATTATGACATCTTATTCAGGATGAGTGTGATAGGAGAAGATGGAAACCACTTCAGTTTAAAAATGGCGGGCTTGCTGTTTTGCACTTGTTCTTTGCTGGTGACTTGATTGTGTTTGTTGAGGCCTCAATGGCACAAATGAACTTTATCAAGCATGTTAAGAATAGATTTTGTGAGTTCTCAAGGCATAAAATAAACTTGCAAAATTCCAAAGCATACTTCTCAACAAATGTCAATTGCAATAGGGCCCTCAATCTAAGCCATAAATTGGGCATTAAAATGGCAGCCAATATGGGTAAATATCTTTTGTTCCTTTGATTTTGATAACTCTCCAATTTTTAGTATATTTGAGATATATTTTAGAGATATTTAGAGAGTTATTAATATAAATTTAAAAGATTTTGAGTTTAAAATAGAAGATCTATCTGATAATGCATTATGTTAGGAGTCCATTATTTTAAAAGATTTTAGGTTTAAAATAACAAATATATGCATTATCCTAGGGATTTATGAAATCATAGTAGATAATAATAATTTAAAGCCTTTATTAATCTTTATTTCTATTTTATTCTGCTTCCTTTTATTTTATTATCTTGATATTTTTTCAGGAAGTAATGAACAAAGTGGATCTTGGCAAATCAAGAAATGAAGAAAGATTAAAAGAAATGAAGAAGAATGAATGTTTGGAGGAGAAACATTTATATATCTATGTGTGGAAAACGTATGCAGCAGATTTGGAGGGGATATTCATGACATATCCATATCTAAAGCAACATTATATATATATATGTGGAGATCCAAAAAGATAACGCAAGATCAAGAGAAGAAAGGAAGCAGCACCCACGCATATTATATAAGGAACACGCTGAGGAATATTGAAGACGTCCAGCACGCAAGAGAAAAGAAGGAAGAGAGAGGATGTAGGCTGAGACGTCCAGGCACAAGCAGCAAAAAGGAGAAGGCGCACACATGCACGGGAAGCAACGTCAGGGGAGAGAAAAGAGAGGGAAGCCATGCATGAGATCCAATCATCCATTAGTATTTTCCTCTTTCTTCTTCTCTCTTTATTTTCTTATTCTTGATGCTTTTCTTGAATCTTGTTAGAGATTTGATTAAAGCCATGCGTGTCTAACTTTCTTTAGATATAAAGTAGCTATAAACTGATTTAAGGCTTTGAGCATGTTTGAATCATTTATTTATGTTTAATTTTAATTATATTTATTCAGTTTAAATTTTATTGTCTCTGCTTAGTGCCTGATCAGCATTAAGTAGTATGAATGTGGGGAATTTAGATTAGCCTCAAAAGGGGATCTTAACTGGACCTTTAAAATGAGTAATGTGATATTAGAATTTATTATAATTTGCCTTTAAAATAGGCATATACCTACGGGACTCATATAATCATATTAGAGTGAGATCGTTCGAGTTAATGCATTTTGAATAACTACCTAGGAATAGTAGTTTTATTTGAGAGATGATTGTAGATGATTGGAAGACACTACATCTATTTATACTCTATATTAACAAGTTAAAATTTAAATATATTTGTTTGAGTAAAAGCATGCTCTAAAACTTAAAGAAGGGATTAGCCACTCTAGGTCACTTGTGCCAATTAGTACTTCTAGTGTATTAGAATTAATAGTTTAATTCATTTAAATTTATATTTTCATTATTTGTATTCGATTTACTCAACTTAAATGAAAATTAAATTTCTAGTGCCTAGTTACATATTAGATTAAATCTCTGTGGGATCGATCTTGATTTACCATATATTATTTTCACGACCTGTACACTGCGGTGTATAATTAAATTTTGGTAGCATCAGATTCACTCACAAATCACAAAAAATACCTTTGGGCATATTACCAGAAAAGTTCATTCAAGACTATCATCATCGAAGGGTTGTTTCCTTTCAATGGTGGGGCGTACAGTTCTTATTAAAGTTGTCATTTCAACCCTGCCAGCCTACCAAATGAAATCCAATTTGCTCCCCAAAGGTGTGATTCAAGAGATTGAAAAGGTGAGTCACAATTTTCTTTGGTCTCAGGATGAGAATGCTAAGGCAATGCACCTAATCGCTTGGAGTAGGATCATGAAAAGCAAAAAAGCTGGAGGTCTGGGTATTAAGAATTTGAAGATACAGAACAAAGCTTTCATCTTGAAGTTATGTTGGGGTTTGGTTAGGAAACTTAATGCAATATGGATTAAATGTCTTCAATATCAATATAGGTGTGGAGAGAATCTCATGCCAAATGTTAATGCCCGCCAATCTAACTCCCTTACTTGGAAAGCAAGCAATAACTGAAGTATGGGAACTTTTTGTAAAGGGAGTGGGGAGGAGAATCAAGAATGGTCATAATATCAAGCTTTGGAAGGACATAGGAACCCCTTTGGATAGACCTCTCATTGATTGTATCACCCAAAACATCTCCCTAAGACCTTGATAGTTTGAATACAGATGAAATGGAGGTTGATCATGTTTCGACTAAAGGAAGGTGAAATGTAAATAGATGGAATCCTTTTTTTTTCCCTCCACATATTATTAAGGTCTTGATTATGCGTATCAAACCCTTGTCAGAAGAGAGTTCAAATGAAGTGGGTTAGAGGGACACCATGGTTAACACTTTCTTTGTCAAGTCAGCTTATCAATTCCTTTCTAAGCTAATGATGAGGTGATAATTAAACTATTTTGGTAGAAGTTTTGGTGTTGGCATGTGCCTGAAAAGATTAAATTTTTCGCTATGGCAAGTTAGCCATGAAAGATTATTCACGAATTCACTTAGAGCTAAATGAGGGTCCACGCTCTCAGAAAGCGTCTTTATGAGTGTCCTTGTGAGTAGAGTGTTTAGCATATTCTGAGAGATTGTGAGAAAACAAAAAATATTTGGAGAGAATTTATTAATTCTAACATATATGCTACCTTTTCTCTTCTGATTTGCATGATTGGCTAAGATGAAACTCAAACCATTAACCTGCGAAAGATAGTTTCTTATGGGGGCCATAGCCAAAGATCTTTGGACATGTATGTTGGATTATTTGGAAGACTAGATGTGCAAAGATCTTCAATCCATGATAGCCACTACAAAAGAATTCACTAGCCAATGTATGCATCACATCATAAAGGAATTGATAGGTGGCCAACTTCAACACCAAGTTTTCCAAGGGCTCCAAAACATTTGCATGTAATGGAAGCTCCCCGCGAGAGGTTGGATGCGACTTGATGTGGATGCATCAGTGGAACAGTTCAACCAAGTAGCGTGTGGTAGTGTGATTAGGGATGATAGAGGTCAATAAATAATGGGATTCAAAATGGCACTTCGCATGGCTTCGGTCACAGAGGTAGAAATGCTAGCAATTAAAACAGGCTTGAAGGTATGCAATGACTTAAAGCTACATCAAGTGCAGGTTTAATTTATTCCAACGCATTAGAGGCAGTAAACATATTACTACAAGATAGCGGGCTCAACCATTTATTACATGTTGTGATTGAAGATACGTAACACCTTATTATGGGGATTGGCATATAGAGATATATAATGCTACTAGAGAAATCCTTGAATGCATTGATATTTTGGCAAGGAAAGGCCTCCAAGTCGAAACCCAGATCTGCCTATTGCCAGCGGTGGAACCAAGTTGCAGGGTTAGATTTTTTTTAGGAATATCTTTTGTTGGGGAATTGCGTCCTCATGCTACCTAAGGGGTAGTATTTTCAAGCAATGCTTGCCATTTGTATTAATATATATATATATATATATAGTTAAGCCCCGTCATATGTAGGGGGAATGAATCTTGATCAGCCATATATTCAGTATCACCATCCTGATGCTTAAACCTAAATAGATTAGTGACCTTGATTTTAAATATAAGACCATATCCATCTCCCATATTTATCACTTTCTACACAAATTACATCATATTAATACTAATTTCAACAAGGTGGTGAGTTATTCTTTTCTAACAATGAGAGAAACGTACCAGGTTGGATCGAGCTGGGTTTAAATTACTAGAGTCTAAACAAGAACCAAAGAAAAGAAGGAACAAGAGTGAGAGAGAGATAGTTGGAAAACTCTACAGGGGTAAGAAACAATAGTGGAAGATACCCCTGTTTTTTAGGGACGGGTAGATGATATATATTAGGAAGGTAACAGCGCCTAATTTCAGAAAATTTCGCTTATTCCATATTTTGGAAATTGGCATATTCTTTTATTGTCCCTCAATTAACAATTATCATAAAAGCGATTCAAATTAAATTCATATATTTGATGAAAAATGTTGCAATTGGTTGGAGGGTCAATGTTCATCGTAAGTGTCCTGTCTTGGACTTTCAATTTAGTTGGTTCAAAATTCTTTCTGACGACGTAAATCCCTTCGAACGCGTGCACTATAAAAGCCCCTTTTATGATTTCCTCTGAGTTTCTTCTTTATTCATCAGATCTCTTCCTTTTTCTTCACATCGGCTTTATCAGTCATATGTCTTTCATGCTTTCAAGTTCTTCATAAAAGCTGTACTCTATAACCTCTAGCTTCTTTGAAAAAATTTGTGTGGACAAAATATTATGAGAACACACACAAACACACCCCCACACACAGAAGTTTTCTAAAAACCATTGTTCACTAAACCGGACGGGTCGGTTTGAACCGGAAATCGGTGAACCGGCCTCCAGACCAGTCCGGTTAGCAATTTGACCCCGATTTGGGGTCGAACCGATCAACCCGGTCTAACTTGGGGTGAACCGGGATCAACCCAGTCAACCCGACCGGGTTAGTGGGTTGACCGGGTTGGTGTTTTTTTCTTTTTTTTTTTTAAATTTTCATTTAAAAATAAAATAATAAATTGTTAATATGAAATTTTAAAAAATAAAAAAAACAGAATTCCTTCTCATATAGACACAATGTCGCATTTGCATATACTCATCTTCTTTTTAATTAGTTTTTAAAATGATGAATTATTTTAAAATTTCAAATTTGAAGGTTAAAAAATAAAAAACAGAACCAATTATCATATATATTTTAATATTTTGTTAGGATGAATATTTTAAAATTATAAATAATATTGGAGAATATATAACGTACAAGTATATGATTAGATTAGTAATTTTTACTTTATTAATAATAGAATTTACTGCTTAATTTTTAGAATTTTCAATTTTGGATAGTTTGATTGTGTGAATGTGTGATAATATTTATTTTTTAATTTTTTATTCCTCACCGGTTTGACCCTCGGTTTGACTTCGGTCTGACCCACTGACTCTTGACCCGTTGCCTTGTCCGGTTCAGTCACCGGTCCGGTTTCTGTATCTTGCTAAAAACACTATTCGTCACTGATACTTAGCACCACCCATGAACGCCTTTTAAAAAAACTTATGCTCAATTAAATGCGACAAGGAGCGAAGCATGAAATGCGTAAACAATTAGGATTCACATTCATAAATTTTTATTTCTCTTTCGAATTTGATGAAGATATTTTATGGTTATAATTAAATATTTTCGATGATTAGCATCAATGGAATAATTTATATCAAATATTTGATAAGTGATTGCATTTATGATACTTCACTATTTGGCAAAAAAAAAAAAAAAAGATACTTCACTAACTTTATATAATATGATTATTACATTACTTACATATTCTAACAAGCTGTGTTCCTTTTTTTAATATTGTTTTCCAGCTAGAAAGCTATAGATATATCCTTCTTTTGTTACATAGACTAATATTTGTTGAGTCTTGCGCATTTATGGTTTCAACCCTCCCAGCAAGAGTATGTTTCTTGAAAATCTTGTATTTTCTTCTTTACCGAAGTGAAATAATTTACCATCTCAACCAACATTTTCTTGGTAATAGATATATGTTTTATATAGCATAATGTTTTCTTTCTTTTCTTTCTTAAGTCAAACTTGAATAACCTCAACACAAAATGGATCAGGACATACATTGGCATATGATATCCTGAGCCTGGCCCCTCGAAGATTTATGTTTGTCTGACTCCACTATATGTTGCCATCTACTTGAAATGCTCTTTGGCTCTCTGATTTCCCCAAGGGAACAAAAATTAGAATGGTTGATTGGATGTTTCAACTTTGAAGAGCTAGGCTACATATATTATGTTACATGGTCAACTTGTGAGTAAACTAAAGCGCCATGAAATGTCATGTAAAGTAATTACTACTTATGAACCATGATACTTAGAAACATTTTAGACCATTCTTGGTGCTCATCATCATGACCGTAGAGTCTGGCAAATTGTTCAACCTACATCACCAGGCCCTGCTCCTTCCGGCAACCCTACAAAAGTCTCTTGCATGTTTCCTGAAACTTCAAATATATATAAAAATCTTAGAACTGGTAAAGATATATGTGCACAGTTATATATACTATAGGAAAGAGACTGGTGAATTGTGCAGAGCATAAATAAGAAACATATAATTAACTGTGGTCCCGTTGCTGCAAAAGTGATTGCAAAGTAAATTCATTAACAAGTGATGATAAATATAATTAAGTGCACGGGGTAGACTATATATATGTATATATGTTGGTCAGTTAAATTATAAGCACCTTCCCTTTAAGTCAACTTAAAAACAGCAGAAGGCGTTGCTTTATATGTTAAAGGGGCACAGTATTATATTATTAACGGTCATACGCTATATATATATATATATATATATATCAAAGGACTTAGCTGGTTTATTAATTGGATTTAGCAGTAGCACCTGACTACAGTCACCGTCAATTTCAATTGAAAGGGCATAGATCGATGCACCATATAATTATATA
The DNA here is from genome assembly GCA_025593235.1 of Vachellia pachyceras. NCBI lineage: Eukaryota > Viridiplantae > Streptophyta > Magnoliopsida > Fabales > Fabaceae > Vachellia > Vachellia pachyceras. The sequence continues at coordinate 9,139 of JANTPZ010000401.1, read as the reverse complement.
TAAGCCATGATCAGCTACGGAAACTTCTTTATATATCTGTGTGCTCTCGAGAAAAATGCTAAATAGTGTATTATACCTGGCTAACTACTCGATGGTTTACAAAGCTGCAATAACCCTTTCAAGTATTTTGGGTGTATTTAAATGCCATTAAGCCTATATATTAATGTGTTTATGTGTGCGTTAACACCATAAATATGACCCATTGGGGCTCACTCGATCATATGATAATCCCCAGAAGAGTCTAATGTGTACCTAGCTAGCATGCCTAGCCTTTACAAGTACTTAATACGTTGATGATCACTTCAATTAGGGCTCTTTACTTAATTATTCGTTAATTTGTTTAATGATGCTTTCATTGTCAACCTTAATTATTCGTTAAAATGGTAATAAATAAATAAATAAGGAAAATCCGATCGGCCTTCAAGCGAGTTCTCTCATTCTTGTCAGATACAGAATTTTTATCAAATTTTATTTCCTACAGTTGTCTTCTGTATTATGGATTCTCCACTTTTTTAAAAAAAAGAAGAAGAAGGGAAATGAAAGAAAAGGATTGGATTTGCTTACTCATTTTGCTCGAGAATGTCAAAAATGTCAAAAAGGATCTCATGCTATTCCATTTCCAACCGTTATCATTTTGTTACTCTTTAAATATGTAGTATATATTAATACACACTTCTTACATAAGTTATTATATTCATGGTTGGGGCAGTGAAAAGACATAAACCATCTGAAACAAGCATAGGTTGAAAATTAAGTCAATAAACTTGTAACCCAGTAATATGAAAACTCCCATATAAGTGGGAGGTTAAGGTTTCCCGGCCCGCTTATAACTTGAGTCATTAGTATCCACCCCTCTAATTTAAAGAAAAACGGAACATTAAAGCACACATATAATAAAAATAACAACATCCAGAAACATGCATTTTTATTATTGACACCCTGATTTTGGTTTTAATATATATGAGCGCGCTACTTTTTTATTAAGGACAAACTATATTATCCTACATTTAATTTCCAATATAAGAGTAAGTTGACTTTGTGGGAGAAATGAAAAAAGTCAAATAAATTATTTAATAACAACATGTACTTACATATATCATTAGAATATATATCAGCTTATAAGTTAGGTAAATTAGTTTAAAAAAAATAAATATATCAGTAAATTAACTTTCTTAATTTATCCAAAAAAAACTCAACTTGATCCTATATTAAGAATGGAGGTTATATAATTAAAGATAACTTTAGGAATCTGGATGGATCGTTTTGTGATGCGGCTAAGAGGAGAGGCTTTATGTGCAATAAGTAATTGGAGCGTGTAATCGCTTCATCTCAGAATCATTGATCTTAGGATTACACACACAGAATTCATTAGGCCCTAAGTAACTTTGAACAGTTGAAAATGGCGTCGTGATTCTACAGAACAACGAAAGGGCAACTATCACTGATTTAGTGCTGTCACGCACAGTAGTTAGATAGCTTCAATATTTCTTCAAATAAAAGGCCAAAGTAATAAAGAGAGATTAACTCAAAAGTTCGAAACAGAATGTAATAAAGTATATGTTCAACTTTTCATTTTTCAAGCCGAGCGTGTGATTGGTGGACTATCATGATTTTATCTATTTAACTCAAAAGTTCGAAACAGAATGTAATTACCTTTTTACAGTGGCCTATGGTATTCACTTTTGTTTCAATCAACTTGCACTAATTCTCTTTTGTCTAGAATGTAACAGAAGAGCTGGTTGATTTTTGGGGAGCTTAAAAAATCAACTGAATTTCTTAATTATAAATTCATAATAAAAATTTTAAAATATTTATATGAATCATTAAATTATACCTCAATTTATAAGTTAGACAAATGTATCAGTTAATTAGCTTCTTTAATCTCCTAAAAAAATCAATTAACTCTTATATTAAAAATCAAATGTAGTATGCACCTCACTAGCAATATACCCCTAGTTCCTTCTTCGTTTGTTTAGGAGAATACTTTATTGAATTGAAGCTTAAGGCAAAAGAGATTCTGGTAGAAAACATTTTGTATGTATTGTTTTATTGGGGCAACAAAAGTTTTCATTGGAGCCGAATGAAGCTCGCTATGAGCTTTAATAATTAAGTTGGCCCATATATAGTAAAAAGTGTGGTAGGGGCTATAAACTCAATTATAATAACATATATAATGAAACGGAAGAGGGAAAATCCCCATTGATAAATTAATTAAAGAATTAGATTTAAATTACCCCTTGTGGAACATCAACTACTTATTGGGGGAGCTCAATTGCATATGGATAATGCCAATTGTGTGATGTGAAAGCTTAGTTGCGTATAAGGTGGAAGCTCAGTTGCATAATTTGAAAAACCACTCGTTTCCTTAATTTAGCAATGGAAGACTTACTCCCAATTCTCCCAGGCATTTATTTATTATAAAATATGTTTTGCTGAGAAGTGGAGGGAAGAAAGATTACATGCATTATCTAATTCACCAAGTTCGGCTTCTCTGATTCGCTATGCCCATGCCCAATCTCCTCTTCCTCTCTTTTGCTGGTTCAGAATATAAATATGAACAATTTAAATTTATTGCAATATAAAAGTATTATTAATGAGATGTTAAAATTAAAAATTATTAAGAATTTGAACTGTGTAAAACCTTTCTTGTGCAAACAAAAGTCCTTTATTTGTATAAAAATTGAAATTTGAAGAGAATAAAAACAAAGGTATATGGAGCATGTAAGAGAAAATACATTGAGGGGGACATTTCTTTGGCTAATCATCATTGAAATTAATTCAGTTATAATTGACTGCATGTTACCAAAGATATATGCCAAAGACATATGGAATATTAGGTTATGAGGACTTTCGGGGTAAATTTCTCAGCACTATGTTGAAAGTATCAATATATCCATAGATATATATTATAGTACTCTCTCATATTCTATTTACAAGATAGACATTCTGGTAGCTTTTAATACAAGACCATTTACATGAAATAATAAAGAATTTATTTATCTTTTATAAAATGCCCGTACGCTACCATCAAAATTTATCTCATATTTTGATAAAAAAATATTATCTCATCTAAACTTAATGTAATTTTAGAATTCTAAAATTTTTTATGCTTAATAATTTTTAAAATGATTCTTTAATTTACATAAAAAAAATTTATTAAGCACATGTATCATTTTACTGGAGATGATCCAATTTGAGATACTATTATAACAGTAAATGTAGACATATTTCTCAGTAAGGATTCAAACTCGATTCATCACATGGTGGGTAACTAACAAATATTTTGGACCCAACCCATTGGTGTCAAATAGTTAATATAAAACCATTTACATAAAAGAGTATAATTAAAATCTATAATAATTCGTTGCAAATTATATAGGGCAAATGTACAAATTTATCAATAGAGTTATTAGCTAGAAGCGTAGTTAACTTTTTAATAGTGTGAATTTAGCAATGATCAATTAATAATGGTGTAGATTTAACAACGGCATTAACCCTCCCTAACTTTGTTAATCAACTGGTATATTTTACTATTTTTAAAGTCTAGAATTTCGTTTTGGAATCATTCAGTAATCAAAACTACTCCCTCTTGGAAGTGTGGAAGCTTAAGGTGCCTAAGAAAGTTCAGAATTGTATGTGGTGATTGCTCTCAAACGCATTACCAACAATGTTTAATCTTTTGAAAAGAAACTGTGCTGTGACTGATTTGTGTTTAATCAGTAAAACCAAGTGTGAATCCTCTAGTCATTTATTTTTTCCTATGTGATTGGGTTAAGAGGGTATGGTTTGGGAGTTCATTCAGTTTTCAGTGTAATGAGGAATTGTGTCAGAACATAAATCAATGGCTAGAATGGTTGTTTTGTGAAGTTGGTCTTGATGAATGGAATAAAGTTCTTTTGGCCATGATGCTATGGTAGATTTGGAAAAGAAGGTGTGATTATCTATTTCGAAATATAATTCCTAATTCAACTTTTATTTTCAAACAGGCATCTGAGTTGCTTAATGAATTTTGGGAGTTGGCTACTAGTGACAAGAAGAATGGGGAACATTTAGAGATTCAAAATTTGAGAAGGGAAAGGAATAATAAATGGTGTCCTCCAAGAGGTAATTGGATTAAAATTAATGTTGATGGTGCATTTGTACAAGACAAGGAAAGTGCAGCGATTGCAATAGTTGTAAGAGATTCCAATGGGGGCATCATAGATGGCGTAAGTAAATTGGTTTGCTCAGAGTCTCCGTTTATGACGGAATGGATGGCTCTGCAGGAAGCTGTTAATTATGTGATTGACAATCAATTAGATGATGTGATCTTTGAGTCGAATAACCAATTGCTTGTTAACTATATAAAGAAGGGATGCCCTGCCCCTGAATGGTTTAGTGATATATGTGTTGAGAATATTCTTTTTAGCAGGAACCTAATTAGAAACCACGATTTTGTGTGGATTTCCAGGGAAGCAAATTTAGTGGCTGACTAGGTTGCTAAAGCTTCTGTGTTGGGGTCGTGTCCCTCTGACTGAACGTGGAGACCTCCCAAATGTCTACAACAACCTTTAAAGAATGATTGCAATGTTTTTGTTGAGGATAACGGTTAATTTTGTTCTGTGTCTAGCTATGTTTTTCTGTCTAGTTCAGTCATGTCTGTTTTCGTTAGTTTCTGCTCTAGGAGGTAGGTGTTTTCTTTGTGTTTTGGTTGTAATCTGGACCCTTGTTTTGGTTTGATATCAATGAAAGTTCTTCTTCTGGCAAAACAAAAAAATCAAAACTACTCCCTCTTGTTTAACTTTCTTCATGTCTTTATATTGTAATCAAAACTACTCATGTTTTCTTAACCTTTTTCTTTCTTACTTACTCCTTTTTTTCTTTTCTTTTATTCTAAAAAAGTTAAACAAAAAGGAGTAGTTTTGATTACCATTAAAAAGGAAAAAATATTTAGATCAACTTTTATGAAGGAAGTTAAGTAAAAAAGAGTTGTTTTAACTATTTAAATAATCTCAAAACGAAGCCATAGACCTTAAACTATACCAACTTGTTAATGGTGTTAAGAGAGGGTTAATAGCGTTGCTAAATATGCACTTTATTAATTAATTATTGTTAAATGTGTACACTTATTAATTGATTATTGATAAATTTACACCATTAAAAAGTTAATTGTGTTAAATACTATAATTAACTTGTTTGCTACATATAAATTTTGACCCAATTATATAATTACTCATTGATCACTTAAAATTTTATGCAAAGCACAAGACTGAAATCCTACATAAATGAATTTCAAAAAATAAATAAAATGGGCACAAGTTGAAAGGTATGAATGATGGAGTGATCTTTGTCACACATTCAAAATTCAAAAAGATGGAGAAGTGGTAGGGAACTAAGAAATGAATAGAATTAGTGTTATTGATGGGTTACAATGGGAGCACTACAAGACAAAGGAATCTTAGTGGGCATCATTTGTTGCAACATGCTTCCCTTTCATAGGGATTACCTTGAGAAAATAATAATGTTATTATTATTAAGGAGTTCCCTTTAAACCACTTTTGAAAGCTTGATTAGACATTTGTTATCATTGGATTGTAATTAATATCATTTTAATATCTTTCCGCAAAAAAATAATAATAATAAATCCCCAAATTAATCATGTATTTGTTTTTTTGCATACCGCATTACCATGTTTTGATCATTAGATTGTTTAGTTTTAACTTCAAACATATTCAGATAGTTTAGATTTTACTTTGTTTTCAATATTGTGACTCTTATAGGTCCTCAAATGCCCTTTTTCTTCATATGTTTATCAGTTTATGTGGTTAGTCTTTCGAGCAAGATAGGAGGGGAAGTATTTTAATTTCTCAGATAAAAAATAATTTTAACGATTTCATTTAAAATGAATATGCGTAAATAATCATTATACAAATCTAATCAACACTGTAAACACGAGTATAAAAAATTAAAACTTCTGCTTCAATTTATATCTGAAAATTCGGATTTTTTTAATAAGGCATGGCATTGATTGATTATTTTTTTTTTGAAAAAGAAAAATTGAATTATATGTTAGTGAAAGTGACGGTGGAGATATTGAATTATATAGTTTATTCAGCAACGATAATTAAATACTTCTTTACATTTTGTAATGATATTTAATTCAAAATCTGTAAACATCCTTGAATACAGCAAAGGCAAGATATTTTTAAATATGTTGTGAATAATATTTAGTAGGACAGTGCATACCCCAAGCTGCTTCAGATTTGTCCACTGAATCAAACCTAATCAGGGCTGTATCCATTAAAGTGAAGAACTGTGGGTACAAAGAAAAGGTTGATTAAACATGCATTATCTCCAAAGAGGAATTGATTAGGAAGGATATCTATGAATTAAGACAGTCATCTCATGAAGATTTTGTAGGAATAAAGAACGGATGAGGCTTTTTCTCTTTTCCGTCAATGATGAATATGTTATCTTTACATTAGAGGAAATTAATTAAGGCGATTAGGGAAGGCTATTTAAGATAATAACAATGATTAAGGTGATTAGGGATTGAGCGTAGCTAAATGGTGTATGTCTCAAAAGCAAGTTCCGACATTCATGCCCACCACCCAAAAAAGTATAAACCTGAAGCTGCACATCACTTGGTGTTAGGTCTGTGTGTCTAGTGCTAATTATAGGGCTCGTTTGGTAATATGATAGGGAATTACTTTTAAGTAAGTCGATGTAAATATGTGAAGGAAATTATCTCGTTTTACGGAAAAACACTGTTAAACGTATTTTTGGATGTGAGTTAAGTGTTTCCAAACAAACACATGACGGTTGTGATTCTACAATATAAAGTTAGGATGGAAGGGCGCTACACTTTTTTTTTTTCCCCAAATCAATTATTTTAGATTCATCCATTAAATGATTTCCAAATAAATCATGCTCATAAAACAAAAGCATTCCCAAGAATAGGCGAATTAATGTAACGTATGTGGCAGCAGAGAGGATGGTTCAAAAATCAGGACTTCACTCTCGAGAACTCAGAAGGCAAAAATACCTCGGGTTCAAGTGGTCATGACCCTAACCACTAAGATCAATGCTACATCCCCTTTTATTGTCAAGCACATACATTCTCTCTCAACGAAGGCAATCATATTCAAAGTAGTATCAAACACTGAAGGTAGATACATATTCCAGTAAGGATTCGAATTATAGTTTGTAATGCTGTGACTTGTGGGATACTAACTCTTTTAGATATACTCAACCTATAAAACCGCTGCTATCCTTTATTAAGTGAAAGACAATGTATGACAACCATGGGGCCTAACGCAGTTGGTACGTGGTTGGATTTCTTAAACATCTAGTCAAGGATTCGATCTTTTAAGTTGTTTATGGAGAATGTCTCGTGACCAGTGCTAATACCCTTTATGGGAGTCTATGATGCACGGAGATCAAAGCTCCTTTGGCCTCATGTTTAAAAATCTAGATTTTATCTAAATACTTACATTCTTTCCAAACTCAGGTTTTTGAAAAAAACTATTTTCTTGTCAAATAAAACTCTCTCTCATAATAAATTTTCTCTTTCTTACTTACTTTTGTCTCGAACTCTGTAAAAGCTATTCTCATTCCAAATATAATCACCTTTTTAAAACTTAAGTTTTGCTTTAAATCCGCAAAAGCTATTCTTCAAAATTTAGATTTTTCTTTAAACTTCGTAAAAATTATTCTCCATCAAATTTTCAAACTAGCCAAAATTGTTACTACTGATTGTTGCGAATATCCTAAGCTGAATAGAAAAACAAAAAGATATTGTCAATAATCGGCCAATTTTTTTATTCATGCTCATGCAATGTGTATAGTTATAGTCCAATGAACCGGCCTGGTTCATTTGTACTATCCAAATACAACCCAATCAAGTCACACTTAACATGGGCCAAAATCATCAGTTCAACACAAAATGAGCAGCCCAGCGCAGCATTAGTGGAAATATGCCATATCTTGAGGCCTTTGCTAAATCTTGTTCATCAAAAACAAGCCCAAATGCCTTTGCTAAATTTTGTTCATAAAAAACAACAGAGAAAACCAATGGACGCTTGGTAGAGTTGGAAAGGGCTGCTATTAGCATTCCTCAGGGTGAGGATTCAAACCCTGGGGAGTGACAGCCGCAATAATTAACGCAACCTCAAAGAGGTTGTCCTATCGGTACCTCGCTATCACTGTAAGTTCTCCTTGCGGGGGGTCCGGATTAGTCTGGAACGGACATTGAACTCAGGATACCCCAGGATATCTGATGGTTTATACAAAAAATAACAGAGAAAATTAACACGCGAGTCTTTATGATTTTACCTTAATTTTTCATTAGGTTTTATATGCTTTTTTTATTTAGTCTTTATAGTTTCCTCAGGTGTGGGAATCAATCTCTGTTCTTGTGATTTTTTAAAAAGTAAAATGATGAAATAAAATTTGTTTATATCAAAATTAAAATAATTTTTTGTCGCTCAAAAACATCTCCTACAATCTATGTATAATATGTAATATGGTTAATTTTAATTATACTTGTATCTACACGTGATGCATGATTGAATTGCATGACAGGAGAGGTCTGACTTACTTTATGCGGACTAAAATGCCCCTCAACAAGAGTCCCACTTCATACGAGGGATGTGTAGGTATAAATCAATAAAATAAAATCCCTCGCAAACATAACTAGTTTGAGGTTATTCATAAACATTTCAAGATGCCACTAGAGACCCACAAGGATGTGGTCTGGAAGTTACTCACATTTATCATTAACCAAGTTGGAAGGGTTCGATTCTTCTTTTAAATATAAAAAAATCTGTAACTAGCTATTTTATCCTCAATGGAGGAGATTATGGCTTCTGGATTAGTTTGAGATTGTTGATATACCTGAAAGATTATTTACCCTAAAGTAGTTGGTGCATTATAAAGATGAATGTCATTAGGGTTTGGGATGGGATGAATGGGCTGTTTTTCAGTTGCCCAAGCCATCTTTGACTGGTTGATGAGATAGCCCGCCAACTTGTTAAATATATATTTTTTAAAAAGATAAAATTCTTTTTCGTTGCCAAATTTTTCCCATAAAGCTGCATAATCACATGATTTTCTTCCCACCAATAAATTATCAATAATGACATTTTTAAGTTTTCCAAAA